>JAJMJB010000053.1:0-42273 GCA_030568895.1 Casaregolazyma suthepensis
AGCGTGAGGGACCTGACGCCGCAGTGGATTTGATTGAGCTGTTACAGCGTGTGAACCCTGACTTGGATTTGCCTGCTGCTAGAGTCGAGCCGCCTGAGGAACCTGATGCCGCGATGGATGAGCCGCTACAGCGTGAGGAGCCTGATTCCGGAGTCGATTTGCCCGTTGTGCCGCTAAAGCGTGAGGAGCCTGATTCCGGAGTCGATTTGCCCGTTGAGCCGCTAAAGCGTGTGAAACCTGACGCCGCAGTGGATTTGCCCGCTGCTAGAGTCGAGCCGTTGCAGCATGAGGAACCTGACGCCGCAATGGATGAACCGCTAAAGCGTGAGGAACCTGACGCCGCAGTGGATTTGCCCGCTGCTAGAGTCGAGTGAAGTGTTTCATGGAGCTCTTATTAGGTATTTTGTTAGATTGGCAAGATGTTTGGCTTAGAGAGCGAAGATATGCTAGGTGGTTGAGGTTGAGGCGCATTGGTTGAGGGCAAGCTGTCTCAGATCTTTACTACCAGGAGCATAATTATTTTTTAGGGTATGACTAGCTATGCTAGTCATAATTTGTGTTAATAATGTATTATTTTAAAAAAAAATGCTCATGATCATTTCCAGCTCTCCTGCCTTGTTGCGTGGCTTTGACGGTGGTGAAGTTCACAGAAGACCATTTCGAACAGAGTATCCAGACTTTGGTATGACACTATCAATACAGGCGATAATATATTATAGCTATAGTATCTGAGAGCTGTAGGAAATAGAAGTAAGACTAGGTTTATACGGTTTTGGTTTTCGATGAATGTCACATGTATCCGCACCTCTAATCGTCTCAATGATATGTATCTAGGATCTATATTACTTTAAAACTACGATATCATATGAATGATGTATAGTACGTGATATCTACGATAAATATAAATATACAGTTTGGTTGTTACTTCTAAGCTACTACTGTATGTAGCAGAGCTTGCATGCGCGGAGAATCCACAAGGCAATCAATCAAGCACAACAGTACAGGAGGAAGGCATATGAAGCAATGAACCAAACAAATAGTACAGGAAGAATGCAGATGAAGTAAGGGAAAATATAATCAATTTATGGAAGCTGGATGAAACAAAGAAGGGCATAAGGAAAGCAGTGGAGGTGCTAGAAGAATGGGGGGAAAAAGAATGGAACAAAGCTACAAAAGGAGGAAACAAAGATAAAAGATCATTCAATGAAGAATTCAATACGAAAGATCATTCAATGAAGAATTCAATACGAAAGATCATTCAATGGAGAATTCAAAGACAATACTTGCAGAATTGGACAAGGCCGAAGTGCATAGGACCCTTTACCCGAACCCAATGACTATTCCGAGAAAATAATAATGATATTGTACTACTAACTGACTCTATAATTATTTGATTTCATTTAACAGAGGTTTACATGGTCCTTGCATCTTCAATTTACGAATACTGTTGGAATTTCATATCTGAGGCTCTGCGCGGCTATATGCGGCTAAGCGCGGTTATATGCGGCTCATATCCCTATTGCACCACTAAGGTCATCACTCCTTTTTATGCACATTTCTCGCTTGACAACTACAGAGACCTCTTATTTTGCACCCGATTCTATCTTTGTAGCTTAAGATTTGCCAAGCAACTTTGAAATATACCCTTGACCGGCACGTACCAAGCAATCCTACATTCCCACTTCAATAAATCACCTATTACACTATTCAAATATTCAATATATCAACTAGAATCCTCAAATAGCTTCTACGCCAACTCCAGTCGGTACGTTGCTACCTCAAACGGCTTCAATTCAATAGCGACTCGGTCGCCATCTGAATCATTGAGAATATCAATCTGCTCTCCGTCGTCTTCCAGAATATTCGTCTTGTAAACCGCAGAAAGAGGCAGTTTCGAGTTGATAAATCCTCGCGAGGTTCCTCCAAGCGAGTCATATACTCTTACAATGACTGATTTCGAGCCGGAAACTGAACGCAAAGGCAGTAGTCCTCTGGAGACATCCTCGTCGTCCTCGAATCGCTTGAGACAGCTGAAAATCAACGACTTGTCTCCGGTAACTGTAAATGTCTGGAATACCCCAATGTTGCCATCTGTTGCAATGTTCCATGACAATGGCTTCAGAGGATAGTTGTAATTGTAAGCCGTTCGCACAACAGTGTCCGATAGCGGTCCCTTGTGGGGCAAAAACGCATATCGGAACTCATGGAAGCCCATGTCCGCGTGGGCATCTGGACTCTTGGGTGCTCTCAACAAGCTCAGTGTCATAACATTGCCATGAATGGAGTAACCATACTTGGAGTTGTTGATGATACTAGCACCGTAAGAATAGTCGCTTAGATCCGCCCACTTATGACCACAGACCTCAAACTTGGCAACATCCCACGATGTGTTGTAATGTGTCGGTCGCTGTTGATATCCATACGATGTCTCGTAAGAAGCCACCTGAGATCGAACATCAACAGGGAATTCAGTCTTCAGGAACTTGTACTTCTCGTGCCAATCGACCTCGCAAGCAAACTCAATGTACGAAGAGTCTGGAGCATCGTCCTGTGGTTTCAGATAAGCATTGAGTGAAATGACCGTCTTGATGGTGCTCTGTGAGCTGATCTTCTGCTGAACTTCAACAGCGGCTCTCAACGGTCCATTCTGGACAATCTTCACCTCACCGGGCTCCAGCTCCGTTCGCTGTTCAAGAGAAAACAATTCGGTGTCCCAGGCTGGGAACGACAATGGCGTATCATCGAGCAGAATCAGCTGATTGCCCTTGGCACCATCCGCCAGTACTTCTCTTTGAGCTTCAAGATCCCACACCGACGTCAACGCACCGCCTTCAACTGTGACACGCAGCTTGTCATTTTGAAGAACAAATACTCCTCTCTTGACTTCCTTTACAGAGGCCTGAGGTAAGAAGGAGTCTTCACGGACTTCTTCAACTTGAGAGACGCCAAAAGCATCACACTTGGCAATAGCATACTGTGGCTCTTTTTCTTTCAAACTAAGGCCATCAATTCCCTCGCTAGAAACCTCGACAATCTCTGAACGGGGCCATGGCAAAGTGTTCATCAGAGCATAGTTATCGGAACCAGCCAAATGGTCATCAAAACCAAGAGCAACAAAAGCATCGCTAATAAGCTTCTTGGCTTTCTTCTCGACCTTCGCGTAGATGGCCCTTGCGTCTTCGTAGATCATTTCAATTCCACTTCCAGGCAAAACATCGTGGAATTGGTTCAAGCAGACATCTTCCCATAGATCGTCAATTTCCTTAGTAGGATACTTGTACTTATCGGCAAGAAGAGACGCAATGGTGCTAGTGAACTCAACATCGTGCAGAAGCACCTCAGAGAATCGATTGCCCTTTTTGATCGCTGCCTGAGTTGTATAAGTACCTCTGTGGAACTCCAAGTAAAGCTCGCCTTCCCATGTAACCAGATCCTTGCCGTTATTGGTAGTGTTAAGAAGATGATCGAAGAACTGGTCAATGGAATTACCGAGGTGAACTCGAGGAAGCATTCCCGACTTGTCAGCAATTCCTCGAGCTCGTCGTAGTTTCTCAAGCATTTCATCGGTGGGACCTCCACCACCATCACCATATCCAAACAATAGCAGGCCTTCCTGGTGAACGTCAAGGTTCTTATGTCCCTTAAGCGAACGAGCAACATCTCCAAAGTGAGCTGCAGCCGTATAAGTGTTGTCGGGAGGCATATGGCAAACGACCTGGGATCCATCAAGAGCAACCCATCTGAAGGAGGAATGAGGGAAGGTGTTGATGTTGTTCCAGGACAATTTCTGGGTCAAGAAGCGGTCCTGGCCGGCCAGTCGACACAGCTGAGGAATTTGAGGCGAATATCCAAAGGTATCGGGGAGCCAAAAGGTCTTGGAACGAATGCCGAAGTTGGATTCCAAATATCGCTGCCCAAGCAGGAATTGACGACTCAGACTTTCGCCAGACGGCATGTTGGTGTCGTTTTCAACCCAGCTTCCTCCAATAGGCACAAAACGGCCGCCCTTGACGGCTTTCTTTACGTCTTCAAATAGAGTGGGATAGTCCTCCTTGAGCCACTTGAACTGCTGCATCTGAGAAGCCACAAAGTAGTACTCGGGATACGTCTCGATGAGACGCAGCTGAGAAGCCCAGGATCTGGCGATTTTTCGCCTGGTTTCGGCATAGGGCCAGAGCCAAGCCGTGTCTATATGGCAATTACCCACCGCAATGACCTCGTTACGTCCTTTGGTCGAGTAGACGTCCTTGGAGTCGACCTGGTCGCCAATATACTCGGCGGCGATCTTTCTGCACTTTGCAACGCTTTCGTCGACATTGTTGGGGTCAAAGGCGTCCATAATGTCGTTGGCAACGGCTCGAGCCTTGTGTTTCTGCCAGCTGTCGCCGGGCATTTCCCGAGCAGCATCGCTAAGCTGCCAGAAATCAATGTACAGAGCTCGGGCTTCATCGCGGGGCCAAACAAGGTCGGCAGTGCTCAAGGTGAAGTATCGGTTGGGATCAGGAGGAGAGCCCAGGCCCTGGATATTGTTGCAGGCCGTCTCAATGTAGAAAGTATGCCACTTTCCGTCACGCAAATAGTAGGGAACAGTGACCTCCTTTCTGTTATGTTCACCGGATAACCCGGTATAGGGAGTGCCGTCGTGGAGGTACATGAAACCCTCGTCGTTGCTGTTCCATTCAAAGAGGATTCTCGAGGCCTTGTCCCACGAACTGGGGATTCGGAACTTGATTTTGAACCAATGGGTGCTCCAGCTGGGCCCGAAGTTTTGGCCCTTTTCGGCATGTTTCCACTCGGCTTCGGCCAGTGCGTCCTTGAAGAGGGGTCTCCGTTGGTCGGGAACGCTGTATACAGACAGCTTAACGTAGTCGGCATGGACCCGGTCTCGGTCATAGTAGGCAGACAGATTCAAGTCATGATACTCGCCGCCGCCGATGAATTGACGAAGCCGGTCTTCGTAGAGTTTATCGATTTTCTTGGGATTGGGGGCTCCAAGGAACCGATCCAGGGTAGGAGGAGTGTTATAAGCCATTAGGGATTAGCAATGTAAAGCAATGATTTGATAGCCTAAATCTCCGTGGCGTTGCTGGTTGGTGGTATAATGGTTAGTTGGGCTTCCGGCATCAAAAGGTTTATATTGCTGTTATAAACGTCGTGGGGTTGGGCTGGGTTGCTGGGGGGCACGTGGAGGGTAGATGGTTTTTATGGGTTTAGATATGGGTTTTTGTTATGAGATTAGATATAGGTTTTAGCTATGTTCTAATGTAATTGATTTAATTGATTTAATTGGTTGTTCATGAAAAGATAATACTTCTTCTCTTAATTCTCCTCCACCTTACTGGTTACTAGGCTGCAATTTTTAGAATAAAGACACCTTGTACCTTATTGGGAAAGGTGGGAGATAATCGGGGCCGAAAGAGGAAAATGGAAGGACGAATTGGAGCGGGAAGCCGGTTTTGGAAGTTACAAATGGGGGGGTTGGAGATAAGGATTGGTATGATGGGTTTGTTGTAGTATTTAGAGTGTTCGGATATATTAATGTATTAATGTGTTCTATTAGCTTTCACTCTCTATTTCCTCTTATTCCCTGCCTCTGCGCTATTCTCGCATTCTTCCTCGTTGCTTAGCACTACGTTTGTTCCCCCGTTTGTCTTCGGGTTTCTCGTGGTAAATTTTGTACCGATGCAGCCAGGCTCGGCCGGGAAATGTGACGTAACAGGGGATTTAGATGGTTTACAATGATAATTTATAGATGTTTAGTGTATTCTGTAGTATTTGTTAGCTTTAAAGAGTTCTCTATCTATTTCTCTTGATATTTATTTATATATGTAGTTGCATTGCTTTGTTCGTTGTTTCATATGCTTTAGCCAGCTCGTTGTACAGCACAATGTAGTATCGTAGTATCATACAATAACTGCGATAATACGACAAGGTAACAAGCAGTGGAGTTTCAGGGTCATGTCGCAATGTCGTAGAATTACAGATTTTACATATGTAAATGCATAATGTAAATACATAGGGTAAATATAATACTACTTTGGTTCATAAACGATGATAAACGATCACTATATGAGGAAATATAAATGGCTGTATCAAGCATACGATAAAACTCCGATATCATTTAAAGCTCCGGTCCATCATCACAGTGTAGCATAATTCATAATCAGAGAAAATACATATTCAATTCTAACCATTAATCATTAAAACTCTAACCAATGCACTTGTTTTTCATTACTTTTCTCTTTTCTCTTTTCTATCTCTCCACCCTTCTCTCTCTCCACATTCCTACTTTTATCTCTCCTTCCTCCATCCCCTACTCTAACCCTCCCCTTTTTCACCTAAATCCAAATCCAAATACCTTCTCCAACACTCCCACATCCAAATACCCCCAAATACCCCATTCTTCTCGTCATTCCGTGCCATTTACCCTCATTTACCCTGAATCAAGTCTTCTCATGATCTCTCGGCCGAGAAAAATACCTGCCACAGAGCCACCTACAACTCATCTTATTTAATCGTAAAATTATATATAGTGTTATATTTCGACATGGAGCGCAAGAAAAAAATCCGCCGTGTCATTTTATCTTGTATAAATTGTAAACAACGTAAAATCAAGTGTGATCGAGCCAAACCTGAGTGCTGCAACTGCATCAAATCAAAGACTCCATGTCATTACCAGGGACTTGTGGTAAATCAGGCCAAAGCTGCCGATCAACCAAGTGCCCAGGAGTACGATCTCAGCAAGCTCATCATGTCTTTCAGCGGCCAGTTCCCCGTCGAGCTGATCCGCTACTACGGTCCCTCCTGCTGCAAGTCTGTTCTTCTGGCCCTGCGTGATCATTCTTTATTTGAATCTGCGCATATTCAGGCTCGTGAAGTGAGATCAAGACGGCTGAAGCAGGAGAGAAGTCGCCAGGAGAAAGACCAGTCTGAGCAGCCAGTTGTTAGCCTGCGTATGCCGACAGTGGAGATAGTTGAGTACGTCGCGAACTTCTTCGACTCGGGCTTCGTTATAAGCAAGGCGCTAGATCGTGCTACTATCATGCAGTATGTGCAGAGCTGTATAGTTGAGCATCGAGGTGAAGCTTTTAGCTCTGACGAAGCTCTGAGCCCTGAAAACGCCCTACTTAGCTCTGAAAACGCCATAAAAGTCGCCATCATCACCATGATCTGCTGCTTCAGTATACGAGATAAGAATATCCGTGATCAAATGGCTGCTGCTGCTTATACGCTGGTTCGTCCGTACAATGATCACGACAACATTCTCAATCTACAGGCCCAGTTTCTGCTGTGGTCTTATAAAAAGTGCTATAATTTCGATGATCTTAATGCTCGATTTTCCCATCTCCTGGTGGCTAATTTCAGGCATGTCAGTGGTATTGCCTTCCGTGTGGGGATTTTCGAGGACATTGAGCTTCCTTACGGCCAGTGTTCAGGTACTTTCAAACAATCTTTGAAATTCATGTCAAACTTATTACTTCACGAAGATACCTGGATCAGCTTTCAGCATGGAACTCGTCCTACTCTGCCGCTGCCATTTGGACAAGATTTGGATCAAAACTTGCATTTGTTAAGGGATATCACTACCGATGTCAACTGTAATATCAATCGGCCAGTCAGGCTACAAGATCATATCGACAGGGCTAAGCTAGTTTTGTTTTCTCGAAGAAATTTATTTAACAGGCCGCTTCCCGATATCATTGAGCATGAGGTACTTTGTCTGGATATCCTCGATGCCTTACTATCAATTCAGATTTGGCTAAACAAAAAGGTCGACCGGACTGACGCATTCAGGTATTTCGTTGTATCAGCTCGTATTTTGAAACAGCTGTTTGATGAGATGAAGGAAATGTCCGAAGATGACGTTCCTGAGCTTGTATATGCAAATGCCGTCTTTCTATTCCACAGAGTATCGGAGTTGCTTAAAAGACTAACATGTCTCACGGTTCTGCTGCTAGTTGAAGCGCATCCGGTTGACAACTCGTGTGCTTCTGTTGATTCCCTGCTGGCTATGGATATAAAGGACGTGCTTACTCTTCCAGATGTGTCCCTTGAGCCCTATGTCCGTGACGCAAAGGTTTTAGTCAGAGGAGTGGATTCACTGCCGCGAGATTACGGGGTTCAATGGAGATGTCACTCGTTTGACATTGAGATGGTACTGGCTTCTTTGCATGGGATTTTGGACGAGTATGATGGTTCCAACGGAGTAGGGGAATCATCGCAGAATGTGTTTCAACCGCCATTGGACATTAGCGTCGATGACTTCACGCGGTTGTTTTTCACAGACTATGACTGCGATTGGTTGTTGCCGGGGGATGGTAACGGTGGTATTTGAGGGGGGTGGAGAGAGCTGGAGAATGGAATCGGTTGACAGTGGATGTCAATGGAAACTGCAAGTCTAGTTACCAACTGAACTTGCCAGATGTCTAAACTGCGTATTTGGTTATGTTGTTGTGTCGGTCGTGCATACAAGCTGCCGTGAGCTCATATCTCTGAATCACCACACCTAACAGTATTCCTGTCGTACAATCTGGCTAAAATACTGACTAAAACACTAACTGAAACTGACTAACACTGAAGGTAAGGCACAACTGTCTAAGCCTATTATAATGCCTGATGCAGCAGGGTAACTTCTACCTGCGTGGGGCTCAGCACATCTGCTGCGGCCCGATACTCAGGAACTTAACTTTTTTTGAATATTAACATCTGAGAAGCAGTGCAATGATAATGTCAGAGGGTGTTTATTGAAGATAAAGGATGATAATTAATGTAAATAGTCTAAAATGTGCAATCTAAAATGATGTAATGATAATAATTCTGTCTATAATGATAGTACAAGTAGCCTATCTCCTTTATCTTAGATAAGAGATAACGATTAGCCGTTAGTTTTACGTTACAACGATGTTGCAAAATCAAGTGAAATTGCATACTGTAAAAATATTGCAAAAATATAAAAAGAGGGATATTGCAACAATATTAAGGAATATTTTTCAAAAGTGGTATTTTGACAATAAATTGCTCATCGAGGGAATAAAGGCTGGCTTATGGCAAATAAACGTCGATATCAACTGCACTGTAGAGATATTAACTGGACTTTAGGTACTTTAAGGATATGTATGATATTACACAAGTAGTATAAAATGATACAGTTGAGCTAAATGAGTGCAATGAGTGCAACGAGTGAAAAGTATGAATATGCTATGTGGGCATTTAACAGCCATGACGACATGACTGCAGCGGAAATTAACATAAATTAACATTAATTTCCTTAATATCGCAAAATATCGCTTCGACTCAGATAAACATACATTTGGCTACTCAACGCAATACTCAACTTTAAACATCTACAACTCAACAACACACACCCTCCTGGCTTCCTCTGTCAACTCCACAGAAAATTCAACCGTCGCCATCCCGTCGGTTTCACTACATGTTCAGGATTATTCCTGATATCATCAAACAATTCCTCAAAATTCACCTCCTTGGGATTCACCAGCTTTCCCTTTGTGAAGAACTTTCCAATGATATAAAGCACAATGAATAGAGGAATGTTGAAGTAAGCCGCGAAGAAGGTCGACGTGTTCCAGTGGCCCCGAATAAACACTGTGAATCCTCCGGTGAAGAGAAGAATCAGGCTTCCTATCAGGCCATACCACGCTGCGAAAGGGCTGAATTTCGTATGCCACGGCAATGCCGTTCGAGGAATCCCCTGAGCTTTTAGTGCTCGATCCATGAATATATGGTTGACGCACATGACGATCCATGATACCAGAAGCGATGCTGAAGTCAGGTTCTGGAACCACGAGAAGACGGTCGCAGCTCCAGCTGAAACACTCATGTACGCAAGAAGCAGAAACAGCAGCTTTACTGTAAGCGCAACATAAGGCACGTTCCATCGGTTGGTTCGCAGAAAGATCTTGGGAGCTTGTCGCTTGGCTGCTAGAGCGTACAGGATGCGAGATCCTCCAAGCATGGACGAATTCGAGGCTGACCAGGCTGAGGTGATCACCACTGCGTTTATTATGTCAGGAAGTACCTTTATATTGGCTCGTTTGATTGCAATGACGAACGGCGAGCCGTCGGCTGCTCCTGAAGAGGTGACGAGCTGGGGATCATTGTACGGCACAATCAACGTCACCACAAACAGCAGGACGATGTAAAACAGAAACACTCTCAGGAATATCCTTTTGCAGGCAAGCGGAATATTATGTCGAGGATTGTGGGTTTCTCCTGCAGCCACTGAGACTTCGTTTACTCCTCCGTAGGCATAGACAGCCGAGGACAGAACGGCCCAGAATCCGATAAACCTGCCGATGGCACCCTGTTCGAGATACGAAGCAAATGGCCCTGGATCCTTCCAGTAGTGGAATCCCAGCCGCGGAGTGCTTGTTCCTCCCAGATCAATGATAAGCCCGACTAGAATGAGACCTAGGATAAGAATGATCTTGAGAGTGGAGAAAAAGAACTCGACCTCTCCGTACCACGCGACCGGGCCCAGGTTGCTGATTACCAGCAGGACAATGAAGACAGTTATCCATACAGCAGGGCTGACGTTCGTCCAGTACTGGAACAGCACAGCTCCGGCCGTGACTTCTCCTGGGCTGCCGACCAAAGTGGCATAAACTCGGTTCCAGCCTATAGCGAAGCCGAAAGCCGGGTCGACGAAGTATTCAGCATGTCTCATGTACGATCCCGTGACCGGCATGAGTGTCGATACTTCGGTGATGGCCAGCTGAGTAGATAAAACGACAGAGCCTACGACAATGTACGACAGCAGCAGACCTACGGGGCCGGTTTTGGCCAGAGCACCGCCAGAAGAAAGAAACAGTCCTGTGCCAATGGCGCCGGCCAGAGCTATCATCTGGATATGTCTCTGCTTGAGTCCTCGTTCGAGCTTGGAATCATAGGCAAAGGCCGTGCCTTCTTCGGCCTCGTCAATCACATGCTGGTGGAAGATGCCGACCTTTTTCTCGCTGTCTTCTTCTCTAGAGTCATTGGAATTATGTGTGGACATTTTTAATTGGGTTTTACGCTTAGAGCCAGCTTATATGTGGCTGCTAAGATCATGGCTTATCGAAGATTGCGTTATCGGGGGATGGACGCCTGGAATTGCCCGATTGAGCAGTAGCCGCCTTGGATATGGCTAGGAATCACGTCAGGGCTTGGCGGATTGGCTATGGTTTGCGGGGATCTCGGGATATTTGGTAGCAGTTGAGGGTAGATCTACGGGCATTCTAAGTGGAAGAGAATCTGGTTTGAACCCCTGCGAAACTTTGCGAAATCCTACGAGACCCTTCTAAGTCCCTTATTTTTTATCATCCCGGTATCGGTTTCTCATTTCCGTCTTTGTCGTTGGCTCCGACGATCGCTCTGGGGTCTGCCGATTCGGTATGATTGTCGCCGAAGCTCGTGTTTCCAGACTAGGCAGTAATAGCCAGGTTTAGGAGAAGAGTTTAGGAGAAGAGAATTATGAGAGAAGAGAATTACGAGAGAAGGGTTTACGAGAAAAAGAATTTACGAGTGAAGAATTTTTACGAGTGACAAGTTTACGAGAGAAGAGTTTACCCGAGACAAGTGGTTTGGAGGAACTACATTAAATGTTTCTACTACAAATTTTGATATTTCTCGCCTTCTCCTTTTCCTCTTCCTCGAGCATTCTCATTTGCCAGATTCTTCTCCAATGTGACTCAAAACAGCCTGCCCGAAGACCATTTGTCATCGCCTTGCCCGATCACCTCATCGAGAATGCAAGTTTTTCTGGGGTTGTTTCTGCTGATAACGATATCAGTAACATTCTTATCAGGAGCTGATAAGAGAGAAAAATGCAAGGTACGATACAATGGTGTACATTCTACGCTATCGAAAGAACCCTCAAAATAAACCACCGTTGACTAGCTGGTTTTTTCCAGGGGTAATGAGATGAAACGTGCAGAGATTGCCTAATTAGGTATAACGAAGAAAATCGTCACTAAGGGTTAGGTTAGTGGTTATATTACAATGAGTATCGTGAGATGAAATACAAGGCGTTAGGGGGGGAGGCGATGATCATGGCGGTAGACAGATGGCAGTAGACAGATCGTGATGTCGGATAGGCATTTATCGCGATGATGTCGTGATGGCCATTAGACGTAGATCGTGATATTCTAGACGTAGATCGTGATAGGGCCAATTGACATAGAATACAGCACCACGAACGTCGATAATAAGCACTGTTGAACGTCGGAGAATGTAAATCCTCTCAGCGTCAGAATTCATGCCAATTAACGTAGAATACAGCGACGAAAGTAGAATGCAGGCCAATGAATGTATGATACAGGTCATAAACAGAGCCAATTAGTTCCAACCACCGTACCATTGGCCTGCCATTAGCCTACCAATTACCCCGAGCATCCTAACATACCACAGCCACCTGTTGCCGTAAAACACCCTCTTATCCTCCTCAATTACCACCTAAACCCCACCTAAAACCCCCTCAGCTGCATCTTTCGGCTAAGTTGCTCCGTGCCCACTCCGTCCTGCTGCTGTAAAATTGCCATCAGATTATCCGGAATTCGAGGCGCTGCCGTGCGGCCATCCGCCGACTCCACCCACTTATTAAGCAAATGCAGCAGATCATCAACCAGAACAGATCTGCCCTCGTCCGTGTCAAACGGCCGTTCCTGTCTCGTCAGCATATTGACGAGGATCACGTATAGCGACTCGTATGACGCTCCGGCACGCACAAATGTATCCACAGCCCAGCCGGTCGGAGCATCCGTCAGCTTCTCCAGTCGCAGTTTCTCCAGATAATTCGCCAGAAACTCCACCGGGAAGATCCACTCGTTCAGGGAGAATTTCACCCCTAGCTTCTCCACCAGTGCACCAATGGCAACATACGGTAGCACTTCAGATACGTCCTCCATCACCTTGTTGAGCAGCTCCACCCACGTCCTGTTTATGTCTGCACTCTTCTTGTACTGCGCGACGTGGAATAAAGCCAGGGAAATCTCATGATATCGTAGAGGTTCGCAGAAATCATTATAGAGATTAGTAACAGGCAAGATTTCGCTTTTCAGGATATTCAAAGACCCCTTCTTCAGTTCTGCATCCAGCGTTTTATCGCTTGATATAGCTGTGATCAAGTCCTGTTGAACCCAAGCTACCGAGTACAAATCTTCAATCTGCCCAATCAACTCAGTCACTGCTTGCTGCTGAGGAGGCTCGACATCACACCGGGAAAACGCTCTTGCTCGGCACAGATATTCGATTCGTTGTTCAAACGGCACTTCCAGCTTAGCAGTAGCCAGTCGCACCATTTCCACAGCTGCTCGATAGTAGTTGCCTTGCTTTTGACAGTACATGCACAATAGTTCTGTGAAACGAATGCTGTCGACAGACTTATGCGTCAGGTACTCCAGCAGGTACGGTGTTTTGACGTCCAACAGCTGTCGTTCAGCATTCCGTGATGCAAACCAGTCATAGAAGCAGTAATGAAACGCCTCGTCTTCCGACAAAAAGCAGATTCGGTACGCCTCGTTTCGTAACGAGTCTGCTCGCGGATCCCCGGTATCCTTGGCTATGAAATCGGCTGATTCAAGAATATAAAATACCAGCTTGTACACTCGGTAGGAAACCTCAAAGAGCTTCTCTCGTACATCTCCTGGAGGACAAGAAGCCTTGACATATCCGACGCAGGTACCCGCTGGGTCGACCTGAGAAGCGTACATGAAAGCCAATTCCAGAGCACCTGCAAAAAACAGTAGATCAACGTATGTGGAACAGACCTCTTCAAGCTCTGCTAGCGTGAACCGAGGCATGGCCTGTTTGAACAAAAGCAGACTTTCAACGGAGTCTCTCAACACCGTGTCATTGTCGGTACTTCTTTTCGCATTACGGAGAAGTTCCAGCCCTCGGTAAATTCTCACATCATCTGCAGAACAGTATGATTCGCATTGCTCCAGCAACCCCTTGGTGATGGGAATCAAAGAGGATCTCCTGAATATGTGTAGATTGATCAAGGATCTCACAAGCTGCTGGGCAGTCTCCATTCCAGCGCTGCTCGCGAAAAAGTCGCTGAATTTAAGCTTGAGAGCATTGGCTTTGTCGGCATCAGTCATATGGGCCAGAGATGCGTCAATTCCACCGAGCAAGGTCGATTCTTTGGACATGAGGATCAAGAAACTTGCGCCTTCTTTCATGACCTTGATTAGTCTCAAAAGGCCGTTCATAGACCGATGTTCCATCTGTATAAGGCTCTCATCATCGAGTGTTTCGGAAGGAACTTGTTCGGGGTCTTCCAGGCGATCAATCAGAGACGTGTAGGTGTGAAAGAAATCCTCGAGACCATTCAGTCTTCGTCGAAGAAGCTCAAGTTGATCTAGACTGCAGTTTAGATCATACTTGTCCTTGCTTACGAGCTTGAATACCTCGATATTCCAGATTTGCCTTGCTATTCGTGAAACAAATGTAGCAAGTCCCTGGAAGCAGCCACTCGGTTGAAAGAGCTTTTTGTCCTGGTACTTATGCTGTGTGATGTAGATAGGACGTCCTCCAAACATGGTGTACTCTCGGGATACCTGGGCACGAGCCGGGTTGCTGGTCGGTGCAAGCGACTGTTGGCATATGAAAGCTAAGGCTTCACTGCAGGTCTCTGTGGTTCCGTAAGTCTCGTAGAATGCGTACATCGAAGGCAAGAGACGCTCAAACACCTTGCCGGGGAAGGTTCGTCGGTAGATGAATATTCCATTGTCGGTCATGATGGCGATCTGTGGAACTTCGACGGTATACTGAGCAGCAGTCTCGTTTGCGTAGCCTCGAGGAGTCGGCGCCGCTTGGAATTTCGGCTTTGAGATCGTTTCTATTGCCTTGACGTAGCCCTCGACCTCCAAGGTGGAATATACCTCGTAATCCCCGTGAATAGTAGTCAGCAGGTATGCAGTGTCCAGGGCACTGGCAAGCACTTTATCGCCGCTGGACTGGTCGTTTTCTTCCGTGGTGACGGCGAAATAGTAGTGAGGCTCAATCAACCGCGATGCAGGCTGGGTTATCGTCGTTTTGCTGACGGTTGGGGGTCCTACTCGGATATGAAAGCACTCCAGGTTCAAGGCAACGTATCCACCGGGTGGAGGTGCAGTTGCACGGTAGTACAGACGGAGACCGTTGGTGGTTATTGCCGAGAAGAACACGCTGTCGCTTTGATAGGCTCTGATGGGCTCGACGGCAGATATGAGAAAGGCGTGCTGTAGAGGCTCCTTGGACGTATCTGTAGCGCCTATTGGCTGCGTCTGGAACGTCGCAGTGGTGTTGACAGGCCGAGCAGCTTTAACCTGGTCCTGGATCTTGTTCAGCGTGATATCGGCGACCAGGTGCAGGGCCGACGCGGTTTTTATGATGGAATACACTCGGATCCGGTTGTGCGACGTGACCAGGTATATCAGGGACCGCGTTTCGTCAATGGACAGCTGCGTGACCTTTTCCTTGTGCACAGCAGCTTCTCCGAACCTGGCGGGAAGAAGTGTCGTCAGCATCGAGGATCTGGTACGGCATTCCTTGTAGCATCTTCCCCAGAGAGACGACTTGAGGTAGTGGATTTCCCATATGTTGGGGCCGTCCGAGGCGCCGGTGACAAAAATGCGCCCCGTCTGGTTGTCGACGGCGATCTTGCTGATTCCCAGTCCGCGCACAGACACGCTGAGGCCTGTATCGTAGAGTTCCAGGACGTTTTTTGCGGCATTGTGCTCGACGCCGACCAGGTAGACGTCGTGCGAGGTGGAAACGACCATGATATAGTTGATTTTGGGCTCGAAAATGCCGGACTTCGGCACGAGCAGCTTCACGGCGGTAACAGGCTCGTTCAGCTCTTTCCAGAGGCGGAAATCCGAGCGGTTTTCGCTCAGATAATCCCACATGTAGATGTAATTATCGACGGTGATCCACGCCCGTGCGATTTCCGCGAACAAGCCCATGCTGGCGAGCTTGACGTCGGGTTTATTGAGATGCAGGTATATTTCTTCAGGCATGCTGACGCGGGATGCGAGCTCAAACGGTTCGTAAAGGCCTGTAGAAGAGGGTTTTTGAGCATTGGCAGGGAGATACTTGGAAGTATATCCATCTAGGGAGTTAGTGTGAAATCTAGGGGGTTTTTATAGTAATTAGAGAATACTTACGCTCTAAGTATGTTCCTAGATCAGGAAACTCGTTGTCTGCTGCGATGTATTCGTCTATGAAATGGTGGGACAGTTTGAGCGGATCGGCAGTGCTTAACGTGGCAGGATCAAAGGCCAGGGTCCCTGCATGCTGAGCAGCATGTTGATCTCGTTCGTCAGACATTCAGGCGCGTAATTGGGGGGATCAGCTGCGATCAAAGGAGTGGAGAAGTGGGAGAAGAAATTGGGAGGAGAGTTGGGAGAAATGTTTGGTGATGGGTGAATGTTTGGTGGGTTGGTGGGAGCTGGTGTCTAGGCGGGTTTTGGGACCGTTGAATTATTCAGGTAGACAAGATGGAATTTTGGTGGAACTTTGGTGGAATTTTGGGTGGAGCTTCGGTGGATGGATGGACGTAGGTGGTAGATGTCTAAGGGTTTGTCTAGTCGGCTTTTTGGCTAGAAAACGAATTCATATGTACTGTAGATGTGTTTATACATGTCATGGTATGTTTTGACCCGATTTCTTTGTGTTTTATATCAATTGAGTTGTTGATCATTTGTTGTTGTGCCTTGTTGTACCTTGGTGTTTTTCAGTTTTTCATGGACTTCAAGTTTCTCAACAAATCAGCCAACGTAGCAGCCGGTAGTTTAGAGCCAGGAGTATAATAATATAAAAATAGTCATTGTTTTCTATTCTAGTAACTGTTTACGTGACTTAAAGTATTATATTCCATGTCCGCATGCCGTTACCCGGCTTGATTCTAATTTTTCACTAAATTTCACTCTTATATACTATATAAATGGCAGGCATATGACAGTACTGAATAAATCCACAAAATTTAATACCACGAACTAGCAACTTTCGAAATGAAATTCTGTCAAAAAAACGCCAAAACCATTGGAATACACGTACAATCAATAAAATGACATTAAAATATAACAAAAAATAAACAATACCCATAACCCGCTACTCCATCCCTCCCCTGAGCACCAGCCTAAGCTCAACATCACCAACGGCATCGCAACAAACTGAAACACCCTGAAAACCAAAGCAAAACACCGTCGGATCTTCTTTCTGCAAATCGCAACTACAAAAACCCAAACAACCACAAAACCCCAAACAAATACCACCCTTCGATGCCTTGATGGCCCACCGATTTCGGCACAGGATACCCGAGGTAAACACGGAATTAACGCATGACCGGAACAATCCAACCGCAAGAATTGATGCTTATTGTTCCTGAGGAATAAGATCCGTGCAAGAGTAGAATATACGAACAAATATATACGAATGAATATACACGAATATATAGCGCACAGACCCGTTTCCCGTAGATGATTCCACTTCAACCAATCTTTAAAAATCACAATATAACCTATAAATCCAACCTACTAACCGTCCAATCGCCCATCCCCTGCCTTCTCGACCCCATGAACAACTCGGACGAACGGAATCGTCCATCTGATAGGCTAAAATGCCAAGTTGACCATCGCATGACGTCACGTGCCTCGGGACCAAATTCTCATATATAAGTGCCCCACCCCCACAAAAGGCCTACTTTTCTACCATCTAACACTTTTTTGACCGTCGATTGCACCGTCGTATAAACACGCAAAATCTACTTTAATCATGTCTCTTGCTTTACATTCCGTGCGACCGGCTGCGGCCAAGATGTCGGCTAGAGCTCTTGCTGTTAGCGCCCGAGGTTACAGCTCCAAGGAACCGGTAAGTGAAGAATTGTAGACGAGGATCAGATTGAGCTCGGCGTCTTTAAATTGCTCGTAGTTGCGTTCGTGGCGGGTTTTCGTCGGCGTTTGCAGGAAATTGCATGGGTTTTCCCGCCGATTCCGACCCCAACGATTATTCCACTATATCAATTCGTGCACCTCATCGATACAATCGGCACCGATCGTCGACTGTCCGATCGCCGCTATCGGCGTTTCTACCGCCTTATCCTGTAGCAAATTTGCTGGGTCCGATATGGCGTCTGATTGGTCAATGGGATGAACAACGTAAGCACGTCACAAGAGCCGTCACAGAATAGCAACTATGATACAGCAAGACAAAGGCAATTGCGGGGTATGGGAACCCGTAGATAACTGATTCCTGAACCGAAGAGCCTCTTCCCATTTCGTCTGATCCGAAATCGGCTTGTCATCCGCTAACCCGCAGACCCTCAAGGAACGATTCGAGGAACTTCTTCCCGAGAACATTGAGAAAATCAAGAAACTCCGAAAGGAGTACGGATCCACCCAGATCGGCGAGGTTCTCCTGGACCAGGTCTACGGTGGTATGCGAGGCATCAAGGCCCTCGTCTGGGAAGGCTCGGTGCTTGATCCCAATGAGGGCATCCGATTCCGAGGAAAAACCATTCCTGATCTCCAGGAGGTTCTGCCCAAGGCTGCCGGTGGAAACGAGCCTTTGCCTGAGGGCCTGTTCTGGCTGCTGTTGACTGGAGAGGTGCCTACCGAGGGCCAGGTCGCCGCTCTGTCCAAGGAGCTTGCTGCCCGTCATTCCTTGCCCGAGCACGTCAAGGATCTCATTGACCACAGCCCCAAGCACCTGCACCCCATGGCCCAGCTGTCTATTGCTGTGAATGCCCTGGAGTCCGAGAGCGCCTTTGCCAAGGCCTATGAAAAGGGTGTCAACAAGAAGGAATTCTGGAAGTACGCCTACGAAGACTCGCTTGACTTGATTGCCAAGCTTCCTTCCATTGCTGCACGAATCTACCGAAACGTCTTCAAGGATGGAAAGGTTGCGGAGATCGACGCCGACGGCGATTACTCGGGCAACTTTGCCAAGCAGCTTGGTTACGGCGACAATGCCGAGTTCAAGGAGCTTCTGCGACTATACTTGACTATTCACTCAGACCACGAGGGTGGAAACGTGTCTGCACACACCACCAAGTTGGTCGGATCAGCTCTTTCCTCGCCATACCTTGCCGTGGCTGCTGGATTCAACGGTCTGGCCGGACCTTTGCACGGACGAGCCAACCAGGAAGTGCTTGAGTGGATTCTGGAAATCAAGTCCAAGATCGGCACCAACGTGACCAAGGAAGACATTGAAAAGTACCTGTGGGACACTTTGAACGGCGGCCGAGTGGTTCCAGGCTACGGACACGCGGTTCTGCGAAAGACGGACCCTCGATACATGGCGCAGCGACAGTTTGCTCTCAAGCACATGCCGGACTACGACTTGTTCCACCTGGTGTCTTTGATCTACGAGGTTGCACCCAAGGTGTTGACTGAGCATGGTAAGACCAAGAACCCCTGGCCCAATGTGGACTCGCACTCTGGTGTTTTGCTGCAGTACTACGGACTGACGGAAGAGTCATACTACACGGTGTTGTTTGCAGTATCGCGAGCCATTGGAGTGTTGCCTCAGATTATCATCGATAGAGCGGTCGGAGCACCTATTGAGCGACCCAAGTCCTTCAGCACTGAGAAGTATGCCGAGCTGGTCGGAGCCAAGTTGTAAGGAGGCGGACCAGGTTGTGTATATAGATAGAAAGTAGCTGTATAGTTCGAATGAATAGAGACGTACGGGGAGATATCCAGTTAGGGTAATTGAGTTGAAAGGGTGAGAATGGTGAACGTGCATTGCATTTAAGCGAAATAGAGCTTAAGAGAACTTAAGAACCAAAAGGCGCATGCAGTAATGAAATATAACTATAAGGTTATAAGACGTTAAGTGTAAACTATAAGACTATAGATAGTGCTGAAGACCGAAGAACGTTATAATTAAGACAATGCAAGAAATAAGACTAAGTAGGTGTTCTAAGAAGCAGTTATCTAACTACGTATCTAAGTAACTAAGTAGCACTATCTAAGTAACTAAGTAGCACTATCTAAGTACTAAGTAGCACTATCTAAGTACTAAGTAGCACTATCTAAGTACTAATTACAAGTACTAAGTAATTATCTAATTATTCAAGTACTAAGTACATATCAGTACCTAATTAAGTATTAAGGACCTATTTAAGTACTAAGGACCTATTTAAGTACTAAGGACCTATCTAAGTATTAAGGACCCATCTAAGTATCTAAGTACGATAGAACTATACAACCCAACAGGCCATTTAGCACTAGAGGATATGGTGAATGTAGCAATACTGGGGGATCAAGAACCATACAGACTACGGTATGATATTAAGACATGATATGATATGAAGGCATGATATGACATTAAAGCAAGATATGGCACAACAGCATAGAGTACACAACATAAGTGATGCGCAACAGATGGTAATAGACAGCTGATGGTAATACTTCACACATGGTGATACACAACATATGGTGATAGAACGTAGTGAATGACTATTAATGATACAGCGTAACACAACACTTAAGAGATACACCGTAATGCAACAATTAGTGATACACCGTAATGCAACAATTAGTGATACACCGTAATACAACAATTAGCGATACGCACTACACAATGATACACCGACACAACACAATGATACACCATGATAACTATACCGTAACACAACACAACACAATACGCTCTTTTGCACCATCGTAAACACCATATAATAACACGGTCGTATTACACCATAAACAGCAATATACCACGAACCTATTACCATAAACCCCACCATCAAATCTTATATCGGCTTTATTGATCACCTTTATAACTTATATAATAAAAAAAAGCTCTGATAGAAAGTCAATTATCAATCTCAATACCCCCAATCCCTTCTACTCCAGTCTGCCAAAGGTATTCTCTCCAGAATACGTCACGTACAGAAACCCATCCTTGTCCTTATGTTCCTGGTAAATACTGCTCATCAGAGCTGCCGATGGAGGAACAACGTCATCAATGAAGATAAACAGCGCCTTTTCAGGCTCCAGCTTGATTCTCTTTCTAACCACATACAAAAACTGCCCAACAGTCAGGTCCGAAGGTACCAGGTACTTCTTCTTATCAATGGTGGCAACATCCGACTTCTCGACCTTTTCGCAAATAATGGGAATTCGGTCCGAGTACTTGTGGCGAATCCGGTCCGCCTCGGCCCGTCGGATTTCATAGGGATGTTCGTCTTTAAACTTGGATCTCATCTATGGCGGTTAGAAACGTCCAAATTACCGCACCAAAGCATACTCACCTTATCTTAACTATGTTATAAACAAACTATTGAGAATTAATATAAATATACCAAACACGCCTGATCAGTATGTTTCAATAATCCCCGTGCTTTATCCACCAAAGTCCTAATACTATGTTGTCAAATAACAACCCAAGTATCAATTCAAAGTGGTTGGCAGGAGGAAGAAATACAAAGCTTGTTGTTACGATAAGGGGGCGGCGACGTTTGAAGAGGAGGCCGAAGTGGGGGGGGGGACAAGGCAGGCAAATGTCGGAGAAATGTCGGACGAGAAGATGGACGGCTGGTTTGAATGACTAGTTTAATAAATACCTTTGCTATCGCCTTTTTCTGCCCTTTTTATTCTATTTTATGCTCTATTTTACCGCTAATTTGGCCCCCGGGGTCCACAGTTACCCGGAAGCTTTATCTATGCCGGGCAACCATAGCAAAAATTACCACATTGGTCCATATCTTAAACGGATAACCAACCATCTGATCCGGGTCAAATGTCCAGGGCGAATCGACCGTTGCGTAAATATGCAGTCTCAGTTGCCAAATGCGCCGATTCGGCCACCGCTTATGCGTCCTGCGTACTAACAGATACCGATAACATGTCCAAGGATCGATGCAAGGCCGAGTTTGAGATATTTAAGCAATGTATTAGGAGAAATGTAGGTAGAAGCGAGAAGAGAGAGAAGATAGCGAGAAGATAATAGTGAGAAGAGAGTTTTGTTAACGGAGTAGGCGAAAAGTATTTAATGTATATATGATATTAGTATTTTACAAATGTAACAAGCTAGGTGGAAATGACATGAGCATTGTTTTTCTCATTTAATCACCATACTATTAATAATAATAATAATAATAATAATAATAATAATAATACTAACTATAGTATTCATGCTATTCATGCTATTTATGCTAATTATGTGATGCTATTCGTAGTCAAGATACGGTCGTAATTCATTCATTAGGAGCTCTCATTCACAGTCGAAAGACTCGCTTACCCGTATCATACATCCATCAAAGATTCGTCACGTACAGTAGCAGAGAAGAAGCTTGATGGCTAAACAAATTTGACCGTTGTCCAAATGCACCACAATCACTAGCTTAGCCAAGCATATACTAATTCTCTGAACCACTGCACCCTCTCGTCAATCTAGTCAATAAAGCAATCAGAGTTCCCTGAAATGCTTCATGACCGAACTGAAGACTTGAACCCGACGTCAAGTCCGGATTTTGTCGATCAAACTCTTCCGGAGTCAAATCTGCTGGCCAGGGTTCTCTGGAAATTGGCCCATCACGAGTAATCTTGATAATTCCAAAATATGGAATAGGAAAAAAAAAACAGAATTCTTCGCGATCTTGGCTGGGAATACCATCTCCGTCTCGTCCAGAGCCCTCACCATTTTCTCTACAAATAAGCGAGATTCCCTCGGCTGCAAATACATCAATATCATGCAAGCGTGAGATCAAACGGCCACTCTGTTCCATGATAACGTCATTGTTATGGTTTTCCATGTACGTCATTATCTCCTGAACTTGCCGCAGCAAGTTTTCATCGCTAACTCGAATGGCCCGAATGTGGGCCATACTCCCATGACAATGAGAGTCTAGCCGAGAAAATATGAGGGTCATAGCGGCAATAAGAACAAAGAAACCCACTGGACGGGAGCAAAACGATGGCGTTTGCAAGATTCGATGAGTAACAAACAGTCTAAGAATTTCCCGACTTGCATCGACACATGACGTTTTAAAAGATAAATGCTCAGTGTCGTCACCCATTCCGTACATCATACAGGGCAGATGCAGCTGAGTAACTAAGCCATAGTAATATACATGGGCTTCTAGACGGGCCACATCCAAAAGACTATCTAGAGTCCCTGGCCGACCATTTCCGGGACCACCAAATCTCCAAAACCTGCCTAGCATGCTGTCGAACAGTTGCTGTAATTCTGCATCTATTGACTGAGTCATGATGATCTCGTCCGTAGCAGAAGCGTGGTTATCACGATCCTGTATACGAGATGCAATAACGGTAAGTTGCCGTTCAAATCGACGCAATGGCGGGTCATCTGGTGATACCAAAAAAGCTGACTCTCTTCTTTCGACGGTTCCTTGAGTCATTCCAAGAAGTAAACTGAGTTGACCGTCCATATAGACGATACGGGACCACATGAATTGCAGGTCAACATCAAACGCAGGATCAATGTGGTTTACTGGAGGAATAGGCGACCTATCCAAGCCCATTACCTGTGAAGCTGTCATTGCCTCACGGTAAAGAGCCCATACTTTACGAAGATTTCCGCAGTTAGTTTCAAATATAGCTTCCAGTACGGTGCAGACCACGGATTCGACACACAGGTCGGGCCCATTCTGCGTCGTCAACTGAGCCTTAGCTGCCGTGACTAAACGACGGGCAAGAACACTTGGTGACTCTGAGAGATCGACAAAATTTTCACGCGGAACCTGTAAAGTGATGGCATATATGAACATAAGCCAGCCCAAAACAACGGGATGAGTGCCGGCGCCATACTCTCCTGCTCCCAGGCGGCCAGAACAAAGGTCTCTATTCGGCTGGAAGTTGAGAAAAGTGATATCACGGGATGTAATCAAGCTTTCCTGGTGCAAAATATCGATATCACGATCAGTTAGGATAGACTCCCATACGGACGACGCTTGATTTGGCCTGAGGGTCGAAGGAGAAGGGGATTCTCTGGGCTAGAATACAGTTAGCGATTTGTAATAACATCTAACGGTTGTATCTTACTCACCATTGAAGACGCGGGGAAAGCTCGAGCAGACAAAACCACGACGTTAGGTTCCTCATGGTGCGGTGTCTCGACGGGCAAATTGACTCCGGAATCAGGCTCCTCACGCTGCAACTGCTCAACTCTAGCAGCAGGCAAAGCCATCGCGGCGTCAGGTTCCTCATGCTGTAGCCCAGTAGTCAAGTAATTCACTACATCCTCTACTCTTGCAAAACGAGTTCCCATTGCGCGGTTGAGGCCGCTCAAACGATCCGATATACGCAGCTGGCAAAGGGAACACAGGGATCCGAGTCGTTGACACTCTGAGCACGGCTTCAGTCTTTCATCCCGACCCGTCGTAGTAGACGTTGGTGGTTGAGAAAGTGGTATTGCCATTGTAGATGGTAGGAAGAGAAGTTAGGTTTGGCGAAAAGTTGCCAACAACAATGAGAACAACAACATGTTTTTTTTTATAATGAGAATAGGAATTTGAGAAATGAAGAAGCAGATACTCAGGATGAACACTGGTGACGCCAACAGCAACGGAAATCGCGACAACAGTAACGGAAATCGGCAACCATCACATGGTTCGTGAAAATTGAACAACCGACAACAATAATGACAACAAAAATCGCAGTAGCCGAAGCGGTAAGGTGGTAGAAGTAAGCCGGTGACAGTAAGTAGCTATATAAGACGATCTAAGGCTAGTTTGGGCCGTGGCAAGCTTGTAAATTATAGCGGGTTCAGTTCTCCCATGAAACAGGATTCTTTGGATGGTTCCCAATAGGGAAATACTTCAGGGTAACCTGCTGGACAGGTTCCATATAAATTGAAGATATAGTCTTATACTCTTATAACAACAATATATTCGTCAATCAAATCCCCTGGTTTATACCAATTGAGAAATCTCTCTTCACTACTCGTCTTGCTAGTAGTTATTCGTATCTTGAGGTTCAAACATTTAGGGCCTTGTAACCACATGCTGATAGAAATTGACCCTTAACACTGTAAGAAAACAAGCCAATTAACCTATGCACGTTGGGATCTAGGCTCTTATGACAGTGGTGAAGCTCACAGAAGACCAGTTAGGATATGTGATCACGAAGGGTTTCAGGATTCGATAAGACAATATTGAAGCTTGAGAAACCTATAGTCAGGACAACGTAATCCAAATGAATAGTATGTTAACCTATAAGCTAATAGAAAACACACAAATACGAAGCTTAGAGAATCTATACTTCAAGCAGCCACATATATATAGTTGTAAAGAATGTCAGGTGAGTCACCATATCTCAATTGGACTCTGCAATTCCAAACCCTATTGCGCGGTAGTCAGGATCAACTTCGATGTACAGCGGCTCTTGTGCGATCACTAGGTCAGTTACGCTAGTGCGTCCACTGTGATTCTGGTAGGTGGGAACAGGCATTGAAGACCATGTAACCCCTTCCTTGAAACCATTCCACCCACAGGTCTGCGTCGGCCGCGGTTCTCCCAGAGAGGATGATGCAGGTTGAAGTCGTCCGCTATTATTCGACTTGTCGTTGCTGGCCCTCGGTTGTGGTCGACCTTATGCATCCATTGACGCAGGGCATTATCGTCTCGCCCCTGCGTGTCATGAGGATTGTAAATATTCGTGAAATAGATGTCTCCAATTTTGTAACCATATCCGCTGTAGTCAATGAGGGATCTTTGGTGGTAGGCATTGCCCTGAAGAACTGATCATTGGTGTACGTGATGGCCCTGGGCCGGGCTGTCGCTTCCACATCATAATGACACGTCCATCCACGATGTTGAATGGGGAAGTCTTTGTTTAATCCGGGCTCCTGAAGGAGGAGTATTGCTGTATCCTGAAGTGACTCATCCAAGATAGTGTGTACTGCTGTTCGTTTTTGGCAGTTTAGTCGTTTGATCGATATCGTATTCCCCGGTATGAAGTCTGGTATCCCATTTCGCACACTGGTCAATTGATTATGAGGCACACTGATCATTTGATGATGAGGAATTGCCATTGTCTTGACCCTGGTCGAAAATTAGGGTACTGTTGTCGCGGCTTGTGGCCGTCTCATACTCCTCAGGAATCATGTGTTCAAAGTAGTTTTCCGACCAGTCAGTTGATTAATAAATAAAACTATTTAAAGTTGATGCATGCAGAAAAGAATGAAAACCGAAGTTGATGCATGTAGAATAAAAACAAACAAACTATGCAATGCAAATGCAAATGCAAAATGCTGACAGTCATCTGTGAAGTAGTTAAACTTCACGAATTTCACCACGACAGATTCAAAAGCAAAAACCAGCGACAAATAACGCTGATTCAAAATATCTAGTCGGCCCTTTTGTTAGATATAGCAGATCCGTATCACAAGGGTAAAGGTGAACTTGACTCGTACGATAGAAAATCGTCTAGATCTTGTCGCACAACAGGATCGACAGAATCGTAAGACAAGTTTCGCCCATTAATGAGCACAAATTTCAAGGGCAAGGGTGGATTGGACTCCCCAAAATGGTTGGCTACTTCTCCTCGAGAATCAGTATTGCCAGAGTCGGAAGACAATCTGGACTCATCAATGAGCGTAGACTCCCTAGTATGGCCAGTACTGCTAGAATCGCAAGACAATCTTGACTCATCAATGGACGTAGACTCCCCAGAATGGTTGGCTACTTCTCCTTGCGTATCAGTATTGCTAGAATCGCAAGACCATCTTGACTCATCAATGAACGTAGACTCCCAAGATTGGTTGGCTACTTCTCCTCGCGTATCCATAATGCTCGTATCATCAGAGGCATACGACGAATCTGGCTGGCTCATATCCCGTACTACTACGGAAAACGGTTGTTCGTATTTCAAGATAGCCAGTTCAGTAACTGGACTAACTTTAGCATAGGACTTCAGAACCTCCATATACCTAAGAACCAAATGACCCCATTCAGACACTCGGTTCAGGCGTTTGCAAGCCTCATCAAATGAGAGCAGGCATGATCCTACCATTGCAAAATTACCACTTGAGATACCCAACCAAGGAGCACTAACGCTATCCTTTGAGGCTGAATCCAAACGATCTATCAAACACGATACCTCTGCAATTACGCGTTCTCTGACGAACTTGTAAGAATCAGAAAGCGGCTCATTGGAAAGAAATGCCCTATAGGTCACGAGAATCAGCACAGTTTTGGCCAAAGCAAGAGACAGGCTACAGTCTGGAGAATCAAAGCCGCCATCAGGCAAGTTTCTTTCCATCAAAGTATCCACGACTTTAACAAAGCTTTTGGCATTGGAATACCAATGTGCTCCACGAGTCGTGTGTTCGTAGCGACGAACATCTAGCAGAGCCAGAGACAATTCATAAAGAGCAATAAATGATCTAGCACCACCAGTATTAGGAACACAGGGAAGCTTGTCAAATTCGGCAAAAGTATCGCTCTCATCGAAATCGCTCAGCGCCAGCCCCGGCGCATAGCAACCGTGAATGTCGATGTAGCTTTCCTGGCCAGAATGCAAGGTAAACCATTGATCTGCAACAAACACAGCACACCAAAGCTTCTTTCGCTCTTTCAATTCCCAATCTGGTACTGACAATGCGCCTGGGTTAGAAGCAAGGCCCATTTCTTGGGTCAAGCCGACCATGGCGACAATCAGTTCACGGCGTTCCGAGGATTCAGGCTCAGAAATACCTTGGCATTGAGGCGGCGGTAGCTGCAAGTAAAGTAGCATTGCTTGAATGGCTTGAAATGCTGTAGCTCCTTTTTTTAAAACAAGAGCCTGCGCAAAAAAACCTCTCAAGGCAAGATGCCTCTCGCGCCCGAGTCGAGCACCAGGAGAAGAAGCAACAACCAAAGTAGCAGAAAGATATACTGCACAGAGCAGATCAGCCGTCATGTCAGAGCCGCTCCACAAACTTTCAAATCTTTTCACAGAAAAAATCGGATACAATGGATGGACATCTTTGAAGAAAGTCTTCACAAGCTCCCGGCCATCCGACCCTACCAATCTCTGAAGATCACGAATTAAGTTTCCTGATCCTGAGTTCAAAACAATCGGAGACACATTCGAGGAAGATTCCCGCACTTCTACTTCCAGAGCAGACATGCGGAGAGGTGCATATCCATGTCGAATAAGTAATCGATCTGACGAATCCGTAGAGGTGCGAAATCCTTGAGAATCGGAGTCAGGGTGACGATTTCTTTCTCTGCCGGATGAGTCACTGACTAAACGATCTGACATTGAATAATAAATAGAAAAACAAGAAACGAATAATAAATAGAAAAAGAAGAAACGTTGGGGGTGTGGGTGTGAAGTAAAGTGATAAGATCAGCGTCAAAGTAAACAAAGATTCAAGTCCCAATTGTGTATCTTACGGGGTTACCCTTCAGTAAACCGACCTACCGAGTTACAGTGAGAATATTACGTGAATATCGTTCCTATCAAGGTAATTTTTTTGATAGGAACGTCTATCGAAGGGTTAGCTGGTCACCGGGGTTACCGGGTCACTATTACAAAAACAAAAAAATAGGCAAGAGAGACTCCATTTGACTCTCTGTCCCGTTTTTATTGGTATTCAACATTCATAGGCATATTAGTCGATAATCAATCAATTGCCGCCCCTATATTCTAGTAGGCTCACATTTGTATTGACTAATGCGGTGTTCTTTGGGGCCAGGATCGGCTTGATAAGCGACAAATACTTACCTATATGGGGTTAACCCCAATGACCTCTCTGTGAACTTCACCACTGTCAAAGCCGCGCAACAAGGAGAGCTGGAAATGATCATGAGCATTTTTTTTTAAAATAATACATTTTTAACACAAATTATGACTAGCATAGCTAGTCATGCCCTAAAAAATTATGCTCCTGGTAGTAAAGATCTGAGACAGCTTGCCCTCAACCAATGCGCCTCAACCTCAACCACCTAGCATGTCTTCGTTCTCTAAGCCAAACATCTTGTCAATCTAGCAAAATACTTAATAAGAGCTCCCTGAAACACTTCATGATCGAGCTGAAGATCCAAATATGGCCTCAACTGCTCATTCTGTCGAGCAAACTCTTCCGGAGTCAAATCTACCGGCCAGGGTTCTCTGGAAATCGGCCCATCACGAGTAATCTTGATAATTCCAACATATGGAATAGGCAAGCGCAACTCGCTGTAACCTTGGCCCGAAATACCATCTCCGTTAGCAGTATGCATGCTTATCTTGGCTGCACCTGCCTCAATATCAAGCAATTTTCGGATCAATCTGCCACTCTGTACCATGACAACATCATTCTTATCGTGTCCCATTATCTCAAGAAGTTGGTACAGCAAGTCACGATCGCTATCTCGTCGAAGGACCACAATGTGGGCAGTACTCATATGATACTGAGAATCTACCTGAGCAAATATGAGGGTCATAGCGGCAAAAAGAGCAAAGATGCCTACTGGACGGGAACAGAACGATGCCTTCTGAAAGCTTCGATGAGCAATCAACCGTGTTAGAATTTCCCGACTGGCATCGACACATTGCATTTTGAAAGATAAATGCACTGTGTCGTTACTAGTTCCGTACATCATATAGGGCAGACGCTGCTGAGTAGCTAAGCCATAGTAGTATACAGAAGCCCAGGCTTCTGGGCGGATCGCTTCCAAAAGATCATCGGGAAATTCTGCCACAACATTATGGAAACTAGAAGGATACCAAAAACTGACAGGCATGCTGTTGAACAATATCAGGAATTCTGCTTCCATAGACTGGGCCATGGTGATCTCGTCCGGAGTAAAACCGTGCTTATCACGATCCAATATACGACATGCAATAACGGTAAGTTGCCGTTCAAATCGACGCAATGGTGGGTCATCTGGTGATACCAAAAAAGCTGACTCTTTTCTAGCAGTAATTGCTTGAGACCTTCCAAGAGGTATACCGAGACAACTGTCCATATCGGTGATACGGGAAAACATGAATTGTAGGTCAACATCAAACGTAGTATCAATGTGCTTTACTGGAGGAATAGGGAACTGATCCAAACCTATTTTCAGCGAACCTACAATTGCCACACGGTAAGATCTCCATGCTTCACGGAGATTTCCGCAGTTGGTTTCAAATATACCCTTCAGTACCAACCAAACCAATTGTTCGACCGGCGGCACAACATGAAACCTCAGTTTAGCCATAGCTGCCGTGGCTAAACGACGGGCAAGAACACTTGGTGGCTTTGAGAGATTGACAAACTTTTCACACGGAACCTGTAAAACGATGGCATACATGAAATTACGACAGCCCAAAACAAAGGGATGAGTGTCGGCGCCATACTCTCCTGGCCTCATGAGATTGAAAGCAAGGCCCCCATTCGGCTGGAAGTAGAGAAGAGAAATATTACGGGATATAATCAAGCTTTCCTGGTGCAAAATATCGATATCACGATTAGTTAGGATAGGCGCCCGTACAGACGACGCTTGATTTGGCCCGAAGGTCGAAGCAGTTGAAGTTGAAAAATGAGGGTATTCTTCTTCGGTCTGAAATACAGTTAGCGATTTGTAATAACATCAAATGGTTGTATCTTACTCACCATTGAAGACACGGGGGAAGCCCGAGCAGACAAAACCATGCCGTCAGGTTCCTCACGCTTTAGCGGCTCAACTCTAGCAGCAGGCAAAGCCATTGCGGCGCCAGGCTCCTCATGTTGCGGCGTCTCGACGGGCAAATTGACTCCGGAATCAGGCTCCTCACGCTGCAACTGCTCAACTCTAGCAGCAGGCAAAGCCACCGCGGCGTCAGGTTCCTCATGCTGTAGCGGCTCATCCATTGTGGCGTCAGGTTCCTCATGCTGCAACGGCTCGACTCTAGCAGCAGGCAAATCGACTCCGGAATCGGGCTCCTCACGCTGTAGCGGCTCATCCATCGCGGCGTCTGGTTCCTCACGCGGCTCAACTCTAACAGCAGGCAAATCCACTGCGGCGTCAGGTTTCACACGCTGTAACAGCTCAATCAAATCCACTGCGGCGTCAGGTCCCTCACGCTGTAGCGGCTCAACTCTAGCAGCAGGCAAAGCCACCATGCCATTAGGAAGAACCACACTGCCATCAGACAAAATCACTGCGGCACGAAAGTAATTGATTAGATCTCTTCTTCTCAAACGAGTTCCCATTAGGGCGTTGAACAAGGGCAAACATTCATCTAAATCATCACGAACGCAGCGTTTTCCCCGACGCTGGCAATTGGTACACGGACCTTCGGAGTCCAGAAATACGCACTTTCTTCTGAGTTGTTGACACTCTAAGCACGGTCTCGGTCTCGGTCTCTCAACCCGACCCGCAGTAGGATATGCCGGTCGTCGAGGCGCCGGTCGTCGAGAACGTTGTGGGGCCATTGTAGATAGTGAGTGGTAGGAAGAGAAGTTAGTTTTGGCGATAAATTGCCAACAACAATGAGAGCAACAACATATTTTTTTATAATGAGAATATGAATTTGAGAAATAAGAAAGCCGATACTCAGGATGAACACCGATGACGACAACAGTAACGGAAATTGCGACGCGGTAACGGAAATCGTCGACCATCACACGGTTCATGTAAATTGAACCGACAACAACAATGACAAAAAAAATTGAAGTAGCCAATGCGGTAAGGTAGTAGAAGTAAGCTGGTGACAGTAAATAGCTCTATAATGCGATCTAAGGCTAGTTTGGGCCGTGACAAAGCTTGTATATGACGTCATGTAGTTGCAGCTAAAATGGTTCCACACATAACTTTTTTACAATATATATATATATATATATATATATATATATATAGCATCTTCTAGGATGAATGTCTAAAAATACTTGTTTTATTTGGAAAGAAATCTGTTTAATTCATGTTTCATGTGCTTCATTTAGTGGACTGATTGGCCGCTTGAATGCACAAACTTCGGGATGCTCTTAACTTTAAAACCTACAAAACTACTTCTAAACTTCGTAATATAGCAGTTCAAACTAGTTTCGACCCTCAATTGAGCTGTCAGATGCCATATATTGCGAGGCTCAACCATATGTCATAAATGTCCCTTGATATAAAATCTGGCTATATTTTTTCGAAGCTTATACGCTCACCTTTTGAGATGTTTTCAGTTTATTTTAAAGTTAGCTAAGATTCTTTTGGCCCCGATATTTTTTAGCAGATCTGCATGCCCAGCATCTGTATATCTCGAGAATCTGAATATCGTTTCCTATCAAGATAATTTTTGTTAGGAATTGACTAAAGTCTATCGAGCTAAAGTAAGTTCAGTTGCTGAACTAGCTATCTTGAAATACGGACAACAGTTATCCGTAGTACGGGATATGAGTCAGTCAGACTCGTCTTATGACTCTGGTGATACGGCCGATACTGATACACCAAGAGAAGTGAACAACTAATCTTGCAAGTCTACATTCATTTATAGACAAAACTTGCCTTACAGCCCCGTCGATATTGATGTGCTACGAGATGTAGCCGACTATTTATCTTGCAACTTAACTCAAGTCCACCCTTTCCCGCACGATACAGCTCTGCTAGATCTAACAGAAGGGCTGAATAGATATTCTGAATCGGCAGCATTATCTATTTTTTGCTTGTTTTTGTTTTTGGATCTCTCATGGTGAAATTCGTAAGGTTTAACTACTTCACAGTTTTACTATTATTGTCAGCATTTAGCATTTGGCATTCTTCATTTGCATTGCATAGGTCTTTTTTCTACATGCATCAACTTCGGTTTTCATTCTTTTCTGCGTGCATCAGCGTCAGATGGTTTTATTTATTAATCAGTGCTTCGATATACCGACTGACTAGTCGGACGACTACTTTGAACACTATAAACATATCACCTCGTCAGGTCTTTCAACTTATTCTCTGCTATCTTCAATGCTTCTCTCCCAAAACATTCCTGCTTCATTGTCTCTGTATTCTTCATATATTTTATCGGCATCTCTGTCGGTTTCAGATTCTGTCTATCTGTGAGGCTTCTTACTCCATATTCTCGATTCACCAGTTTATCTATAAACATGATTGATGTCCTGTAAGCAGTAGAAGATAATATTTATGGCGAAATAGTTGCTGAAGAGATTTTGGCTGCTTGATACATGTGAGATGATGATATAAATTATTTTGAAACTAAAAATATTATTATGTGTTCGTAGAAGATTAAAGAATATGTGAGGTCCGTGTATAAATTTGGGGTAGATACATTACTACCCCGTATTTTTTTCTAATTGGGAACTAGCTCATTGGGGTAATTTGCGGCTCACCCGGCTCCAACAACAACTACCCCGTATTTTCCTAATTGGGAACTAGCTCATCGGGGTAATTTGCGGCTCACCCGGCTCATGCAAGTTTGTCGATTCAGCTTCGACAACGGAACATACACGACACCGGAATTTGTCAAAAGTTTCGGCATGATTTACAATTCCGAGTCTACTAAATTTTTCCCCGGTCAAATTCACTACGCGAGTTACTGCGCACAGTTTGCTAACTTCAATGATTCAACCCTGATCGACAGGAACATACGGATGAGAGTATCAGTAGTTAACGCACTTGCAAATATTACATAATTAATTTTCTACATTGCAAAACTAATATATTACTATTCTAGGCAGGATCACCCTGTTGTTCAGTCTCACTACGGCTGGCTGCGTGTCGTACGGCTGATCCCAAATCCTTATCCTTACTTCTCTCCAACGCTTACTTCCATGCCAGCTGCTTCGACCATTGAGTCAAATCACGCGTCGTCCGTATGGGAGTCTATCCTAACTGATCGTGATATCGATATTTTGCACCAGGAAAGCTTGATTACATCCCGTAATATTTCTCTTGTCTACTTCCAGCCGAATGAGGACCGTGCTTTCAATCTCCTGGGGCCAGGAGAGTATGGCGCCGACACTCATCCCGTTGTTTTGGCCCGGCGTATGCTCATATATGCCATCACTTTACAGGTTCCGCGTGAAAATTTTGTCGATCTCTCACAGCCACCAAGTGTTCTTGCCAGTCGTTTAGTCACGGCAGCAAAGGCTCAGCTGACGACTCAGAATGGGCCCGACATGTTCGTCGAATCCGTGGTCTTCATCGTTCTGGAGGCTATATTTGAAACCAGCTGCGGAAATCTTCGTAACGCATGGGCTCTTTACCGTGAGGCAATGGGAATTTCAGAGAAAATTAATTTCCAATGGTGGCCTATCACTCCAGTAACAGGCATTGGTCGTGATCCTATTATTGACCTACAGTTCATGTCGTTTCGTGTTGTTTATATGGAGTGTCAACTCAGTTTACTGCTAGGAATGTCTCGAGAAACCGTCGATAGAGGGATGGCTGCTTCTTTGGTATTAGGGGATGATCCTCCGTTGCGTCGATTTGAACGCCAACTTACCGTTATTGCATCTCGTGTACTGGATCGTGATAGCTACCCTTTTACTACGAACAAAATCACCACGACTCGGTCAATAGATGCAAACTTACTGCAATTGTTCAACAGCATGCCTGTCAGTTTTTGGCATCGTGAGAGTTACCGTAATGTTCTGACAGAATCTCGAGATAGTCTTTTGGGAGTGATCCATCTAGAAACCCAGGTATACTACTATGGCTTATCTATTCACCTTCATCTGCCCTATATGATGTATGAAGTTATTAACGGCTCTGATCAAAGCTCTTCCAAGGGTGTATGTGTCGATAAAAGTCGAGAAATTCTAACACGGTTTGCTGCTCATCGAAGCTTTCAAAAGGCATCGTTCTGTTCCCGTCTGGTAGATTTCTTGGCTCTTTCGGCAGCTGTGACCCTCTTATTTGCTCTGGTAGGCTCGCAGTATCATAGGAGCATGAGCAACGTTCAGCCCTATCAACGACAGAGCGATCGTGTCTTGCTAGACCATGTTCTTGAGATAATGAAATCCATGGGACACGATAACAGTGATGTTGTCATGGAACAGAGTGGCAGATTGATCCGAAAATTGCTTGATATTGAGGCATATGCAGCCGATGGAATCCCCTTTAGTGGCAGAGGAGATGGTGAGGGTTCTGGACGAGACGGAGATGGTATTGTCGGCCAAGTTTGCGAAGAATTGCGTTTGCCGATTCCAAATTTTGGAATTATCAAGATTACTCGTGATGGGCCGATTTCCAGAGAACCCTGGCCAGCAGATTTGACTCCGGAAGAGTTTGCTCGACAAAATGAGCAGTTGAGGCCGTATTTGGATCTTCAGTTTGGTCATGAAGCATTTCAGGGAACTGTGATTGCTTTATTGACTAGATTGACGAGAGGGTGCAGTGGTTCAGAGAATTAGTATATGCTTGGCTAAGCTAGTGATTGTGGTGCATTTGGACAACGGTCAAATTTGTTTAGCCATCAAGCTTCTTCTCTGCTACTGTACGTGACGAATCTTTGATGGATGTATGATATGGGCAAGCGACTCTCTCGACTGTGAATGAGAGCTCCTAATGAATGAATTACGATCGTATCTTGACTACGAATAGCATTAAAGCATAACTAGCATAATTAGCATAAATAGCATTAGGGTATAAATAGTATAATTAGTATGAATAATATGGGTTAAATGAAAAGATATAAAATTCTCATAATCATTTCCAGGCTCTTCTACATCGTTGCGCGGATGTTAGCTATTGAGCATCCAACAAAAGGGTATCTACCGACTAACCGCTTTACCGTGTTGCGATTTCTAATAATCCATGGTCGTGGTGATTTCTACTGCCAAAACGGTCATTCAACCCTTTATTTCTTTCAGTATTATACAATAACTACTTTTTTTTGACCGTTTCGATAGACCACTGGCAATAATATAGTGTTTTAAAAATCTCATGCAAATTTTGTCGTAATATGCTTGCAAAATACATAGCGTATAGAGCTGAAATATTCTGAAAATAAACTGCCTATATAGGGCCTATTATAGACTATAATAATATAGTATAGCAGTGATGGGCAAAAACCCTTATCTTTTCAGATAAATTAGATAGATATATCTAGATAGATATTATTTGCTTTTTTTATCTTAAAATATATTAGGTAATATCTATCTTTTTGAGGTCGAAATTTTTTAGATGTCTGTAAGATGTCTAAAAGATAACGGACAGTCCTGTTTTCTAACCCCACCTATATATACCATGTAAATGGCACCCTATAATCAACAAAAAAGACACTTTCAAATTAAAACATCATAACATTAGTACTTTATGAACATACTGAAATATTTGCATAATTATATGTGTATATTTTCTAAAATAACTGCGTGTAGACCATCAGATGAAGCGAAAAGTACAGAAAGAATTCGATATCAAAAAAACAGCCGGCCAAAAGAGGAACAGCACAATCAAATTATATGCTAAATAACTGAATCGAAAATATTAAATATAAAAGTTTATAGGAGTCAAAAATATGAAGAAGTACTCATTCTATGACAAAAAAAAGGATGATCTCTGGAGGACACTAGCACTTCTTATTGATTGTCTCATAGCCAAAATAGCCCAAGGAAAGAAAACGCCACGATAGCTAATTGAATAAGAATATTAGCTATAGATGTGTTGACTGGTACGTTTTTTGGTAGTCATAGACACTAGAACCTGGACTACCTCAGCCAATCACAGCTTGTGTAGACCACGTGCTATAACACGTGATATCTTTTTAGATATCTGAATAATTATCTATCTAGAGAAGTCTCCATCTTCAAGATATAGTATCTCTGGATAAAGATATCTATTTTTTTTGCCGTCAATCTTTTAGATATCTATCTAGATAAAATGTTCTATATAGTATAGAGAAAATTTACCTGTCATATGCCTAAATACCTAATACCTAATTTAGGTAACGTATCTCACCAGTGAGTGTGCCAGGACACCTGCGTGCCACTTTACAACATAATGTGTGGAATATGTCACTTATAACTGTTATCTATTTATAAGTGTCTCACAGTAATCCCAGTAATCCCTCATATCTAAGGCCTAGTACCTGGGTGATTACCCACCTAGATATTTTTTAGATAAGACCAATAAATCGTCGCCGAATTAGGAAATTTATATGGAGTTTACCCTACTGCCATCTTTTTAGATATTTAGATATGGGATTGGCCAAAAGATAGTTATCTAGATCCAGTATTTTATAAGATAAACAGAAGATACCAGGGAATGGCTTATCTATAGTATAGATTTTATCTAAAAAATCAATGCATGTTTCATGGGGAGAACTGATCCCGCTATAATGTACAAGCTTTGCCACGGCCCAAACTAGCCTTAGATCGTATTATATAGCTACTTACTGTCACCGCCTTACTTCTACTACCTGACCGCTTCGGCTACTGCAATTTTTGTTGTCATTGTTGTTGTCGTTGTTCAGTTTACAAGAACCATGTAATGATTGCCGATACCGTGTAGCGATTTCCGTTACCGCGTCGCAATTTCCGTTACTGTTGCCGTGTCACCGGTTTTCATACTGAGTATCTGCTTCTTTATTTCTCAAATTCCTATTCTCATTATAAAAAAAACATGTTGTTGTTCTCATTGTTGTTGGCAACTTATCGCCAAACCTAACTTCTCTTCATACCACTCACTACCTACAATGGCGTCAACTTCTCAGCCAGGGGTGTCTACTACGACAGAGCTCCGGAAGAGAACACGGCGCCCATGCTCGGAGTGTAAACGACGAAAAAAAAAGTGCGTCTTCCCAGAATCCGGAGAACCCCCATGTCTCAGGTGCCTGAAGGACAAGCTATCCTGCGTTCGTCCGAATGTGCCGGACCCTTTGAGCTCATCCAGCCGTGGACTGGGAAACCCTTCTGCAAGCGTTGAGGATTTAGTGAATGACTTGCCTGCTGATAGAGTCGAGCCGCTACAGCGTGACGAACAGGATAGCAGAGTGATCTTGTCCGCTCGAGCTTCTCCTGTACCTTCAATTGTGAGTAAGATACAACCATTTGGTGTTTACGGCCAATTGATGTTATTACTAGTCGTTAACTGTATTTAGACCGAAGAAGAACATCCATCTCCAGTGCCAGTTGCTTTCACCTTCGGGCCAAATCACGTGTGCCTAACTGATCGTGATATCGATATTTTGCACCAGGAATGCTTGATTACATCTCGTAATATTTCTCTTGTCTACTTCCAGCCGAATGAGGGCCTTGCTTTCAATCTCCTGGGGCCAGGAGAGTATGGTGCCGACACTCATCCCGTTGTTTTGGGGTGGCTTATGTTCATATATGCCATCACTTTACAGGTTCCGCGTGAAAATTTTGTCAATCTCTCACAGCCACCATCTGTTCTTGCCCGTCGTTTAGTCGCAGCAGCTAAGGCTCAGCTGACGATTCAGAATGGGCCCGGCATGCTCGTCGAATCCGTGGTCTTCATCGTACTGGAGGCTATATTTGAAACCAGCTGCGGAAATCTTCGTAACGCATGGGCTCTTTACCGTGAGGCAATGGCAGCTTCACAGGTAATGGGTTTTCATAGGTCGCCTATTCCTCCAGTAACCCACATTGATCCTACGTTTGATGTTGACCTGCAATTCATGTGGTCCTGTATCGTCTATATGGACGGTCGACTCAGTTTGCCGCTAGGAATGCCTCAGGGAATTACTGCTAGAGGAGAGCCAGCTTCTTTGGTATTACCGGATGATCCACCATTGCGTCGATTTGAACGGCAACTTACCGTTATTGCATCTCGTATATTGGATCGTGATAACCACGCTTCTGCTACGGACGAGATCACCCTGACTCAGTCAATAGATGCAGAATTACTGAGATTGCCCGGCAGTATGCTTCTCAGTTTTTGGCGTCTTGAGAGTTACCATAATGTTCTGGTAGAGTCTCCAGATAATCTTTTGGAAGTAGTCCGTCTGGGAGGCCAGGTATATTACTATGGCTTAGTTACTCAGCTGCATCTGCCCTATATCATGTACGGAATTAGTAACGACACTGTGCATTTATATTCCAGGGCTGCATGTGTCAATGCTAGTCGGGAAATTCTGGGCCGGTTTGTTGTTCATCGAAGCTTTCAGAAGGCATTGTTCTGTTCCCGTCTTGTGGATTTCTCTGCTCTTTCGGCCGCCGTAACCCTCTTACTGAATCAGCTAGATTCTCTCTGTCACAGGAATGTGGGGATGTCTTCGGCTCCTTGTCTGTTTAACGATCGTACCTTGCTGTGCGAGGTTCTGGGTATAATGGACTTCATGAGAGACCATAACAATGACGTTGTCATGGAACAGAGTGGCAAACTAATCCGGAAATTGCTTGACATTGAGGCACATGCAGCCAAGATAAGCATGCATGCAGCTAACGGAGATGGTATTTCGGGCCAGGGTTACAGCGAATTGCGCTTGCCTATTCCATATTTTGGAATCATCAAAATTAGTCGTGATGGGCCGATTTCCAGAGAACCCTGGCCAGCAGATTTGACTCCGGAAGAGTTTGCTCGACAAAATGAGCAGTTGAGGCCGTATTTGGATCTTCAGTTTGGTCATGAAGCATTTCAGGGAACTGTGATTGCTTTATTGACTAGATTGACGAGAGGGTGCAGTGGTTCAGAGAATTAGTATATGCTTGGCTAAGCTAGTGATTGTGGTGCATTTGGGCAACGGTCAAATTTGTTTAGCCATCAAGCTTCTCTGCTACTGTACGTGACGAATCTTTGATGGATGTATGACATGGGTAAGCGAGTCTCTCGACTGTGAATGAATTACGACCGTATCTTGACTACGAATAGCATTAAAGCATAACTAGCATAATTAGCATAAATATTTATACTTATTATTAATAAAATGTGGATTTCAGGGAAAAATAATGCTCATATCATTTCCAGCTGTTAGCTATTTAACATCCAAGTTCCAAGGATTCCTGAGTAAATTGCTTAGCCTATTGTTAGAAATTCCAGTGAGGGAATTGGAAAGAGTTAGAATACGTGATCACGAAGGGTTTCAGGATTCGATAAGACAATAGTGAAGAAACCTATAGTCAGGACAAAGCAATCCAAATGAATAGCATGTTAACCTATAAACTAATAGAAAACACACAAATACGAAGCTTAGAGAATCTACACTCCAAGCGGTCGCATATATCTATGTGCGCTACGTCTGATTGGCTGATATTCATCTGATGATACGCAGTTAATGCACCCTAACCACAAATGAAGCCTCCCAGAATATCGCGTTAAAATGATACTAAATGTTTAAATTTTCACTTGTATTCGGTTCCTATTTGTATTTGTACTACTACTATTATTTATCTATATAACTTGATTATCGCTTCCACAGATGAAGTACAATTCTGCAGGACTTACACTGGTTTTTCACGCGTCTTTCACCATCTTCTCCGTTGGATTCTTCTCTCAGAACATGTCTTGACGAGAAAGAAGGCTGATCTTGAGTGCAATTACAAGAGTTATCAACCGATATTTGGAGTGACTTCGAAGTTTCGGTTTAGATTCATTGGACGAATCTAAAATGCTTGTAATTCAACAAAAATTGCTTCTATCATAGTACGGCGATTGTTTCATGATGTAATTAGAATAATAATGAATTATTAATCATATCCTAATTTTCGTCTGATCTTCAGTATCACTTGCATTCAATCTCGGAGCATCACAGGAGGGAAAATCATATGAGAGCTATTTTACTGGTACATAAGACGTTCAGTGGGACGCAGGCGTACAAATCAGGGAATTATCTTTGTCGATCATTGCGTGCCAAGAAAAAAGCAAAGAAAAGATAAAAAAAGGTGCAATTCTCCCGATCTTTTTTGTATCTGAAAATATTTTTTGAATATTTTTTGTATCTACTGCTGATCTTTTTTCCAATATTTTTTCCAACCTAAACTACATATTTTTGGGTAGATTGGGTCGCTAGAATGGACTCGATTTCCATTTAGTGCGTGGACTCACGTGACATTAATTTATTATCATATATATAGGACGGGCAGTCCAGTCCTACTTTTATTCTTTACAGCTCTCAGCTTCTATAGCTACAACATATTTTCATCTGTATTAATAATGTTATCCTAAGTTCTGGATGCTTATTATTACTCTGTTCGACACTGGTCTTCTGCGAGCTTCACCACTGTCATCGAACCCAGTAGTCTATTTTGTAGACTATACTCTACTGATATTCTGTCACCACAACTCGTATACGAAAGATGCATAACGTATCTTACCAGAGTATGTGCCAAAATGCATGCGTGTCACTTTCTGTTTATAGTGATGTTTTTGGTCTTCTCAACGAATCCAATTGCACACAGATCTGCAATTGGGCTACCAAAACGCTAAGTGGTTCACTTTACAGATCAAAGCTCTCAATAGCTCACCCTAACGCCTGGAGACTTAATATCACATTTGTTACTGTTAAACGAGCCATCCACCTAGGAGGAGCCCACATATGATGTACGGATAATTAGTAACGACACTGAGCATAAATATTCTGAGATTACATACAGGTTGTTGCTCATCGAACCCGCTAAGCGCTTGCCGCTAACCGCTAAGCGCTTGCCGCTAACCGCTAAGCGCTTGCCGCTTGCCGCTAACCGCTAAGCGCTTGCCGCTTGCCGCTAACCGCTACCCGCTAACCGCTAACCGCTACCCGCTAACCGCTAAGCGCTTGCCGCTACCCGCTAACCGCTAAGCGCTACCCGCTAAGCGCTAAGCGCTTGCCGCTACCCGCTAAGCGCTAAGCGCTTGCCGCTACCCGCTAACCGCTAAGCGCTACCCGCTAACCGCTAAGCGCTTGCCGCTACCCGCTAAGCGCTACCCGCTACCCGCTAACCGCTAAGCGCTACCCGCTAACCGCTAAGCGCTACCCGCTAACCGCTAAGCGCTTGCCGCTAACCGCTACCCGCTAAGCGCTACCCGCTTGCCGCTAACCGCTACCCGCTAAGCGCTAACCGCTAACCGATACCCGCTAAGCGCTAACCGCTAACCGCTAACCGCTTGCCGCTAACCGCTAACCGCTAACCGCTAAGCGCTACCCGCTAACCGCTAAGCGCTTGCCGCTACCCGCTAAGCGCTAACCGCTTGCCGCTACCCGCTAACCGCTAAGCGCTACCCGCTAACCGCTAAGCGCTAAGCGCTTGCCGCTAAGCGCTTTATATACCTATTTCCCAAAAAGGAAAAACCTATATACTTGTGCAACAGGAGTCCACGACCAGCAAAATATCAGCATCAGTCTGTCCCAACCGAAATAAATAGTACATTGGATAGTTCCCGTAGCTTATGTATACATATTTATTTCTACTACACTTAATATCATCTCACTTTCGTAGAATTCTGATACTATGTATACCTTTTTCTTTTTTGGGAAATATTCTGAGACTATAGGGTAAATCGACGCTATTGGGAAAAAAGTA
>JAJMJB010000054.1:0-37955 GCA_030568895.1 Casaregolazyma suthepensis
TACCGCTACCGCTACCGCTACCGCTACCGCTACCGCTACCGCTACCGCTACCGCTTACCGCTTGCCGCTTGCCGCTAAGCGCTACCGCTACCGCTTGCCGCTAAGCGCTACCGCTACCGCTTGCCGCTAAGCGCTTACCGCTTACCGCTTAGCGGCAAGTACCGACAAACTTCCCACTTTAACACGGAGCACACTTTTGCTGTACCGTAGTAACTACACATAGTAACTAGTAACACAGAGTAAGTATGGTGATGTGGGACGACCAAGTTTGGTATGACGACAAGCATCGAAGAAAACGGGCATTAAAGACAATGACAAGACAAACAGATGCATGAAAGCCAATTGGCTGGATTGTAGGTATTTTGTTTGTTGTCGATTTTTCGGGTTTGCCTTTTTTTGTGGCCCGTCTGTTGCTTTTCTTGCCAGGTAAATGCGCGACAGCAGCGCGCTACTCGAACTAAGGAGGGTATTACGTAATATAGCCTTTTATGGTAATGATGTGGAGTTGAAAAAAAGAAATTTGGGAAGTCAACAGAGTACCTACGATTTGATTCCGCAAAATGTTTCCCGCAATCGAAACATGGTTTCCTCTGTTTTCTTAAATATAAAGTTGTTTGAACAGGCCATATCGAGAGGAGGAAAGAGGCAATGAGTTGTATCAGATGCTCATGGCAAGAATTTTCATATCCAGCCGAATTCCTATAATCTCCACTGATCTGGGCAAAGGAAGGCATGATATGTGGCTGGAAATGATAGGTAAGATGAATTGACTATCAAGTAACACGAAAATACATAATAGTAGTCAATAAATCTATACGAAAATCAGTCAAAAGAATGTCACACATATTTGACCAGAACTACACTAAACACTACAATTTCTTATTATCAACAATCGCTGGAACAAGTACAGCAAGTCGGAGCCTCTTCAGAACCATCGCTTGAATTAATACCCCAACCGATGTCAACTTCATTTATTGTTCCACTTCCATCACTACTGCTGATACATGAGCAGTATTGAGCTGCATCGGGATCATTTGGAAAAGTCTCAGAAGCCAGTGATTGAGCATCACTTTCCGATAGATCATTCCAAGCGTCACCTGTTGTTTCGTCAAAATAGCCGTCCATACTTTGGAAAGTCGGAGCAGAATCTGCCGATAATCCGACGACAGTAGCGTTATACAAAGCCAAATATTTGTCCTTTCGAAGTCCGCCTCCGTAGGCTGAGATCTTAACTCTTCCATTCGTCTTTGAAGCATAAGTATAACCCAAGTTAGAGACTTGCTCAACAGGTTCATCTGTGAAATAGTGGTGCGTTACATTATCGTACCAGTTACCATCGCCTAACCTTGTGTATACTGTATTGCTATGAAATGTGTGAGGCACGGTGCCATTACCCCACTGCACAAGTCCAGCGGTCGAAGAAGGTGTTAATCCTGCTGGATCTCCACTACCTATACTAGATGAGATAGAAATCAAAATCGCTGCAGCCGCAGCTATGGCACAACTAGCCACCATGCCGGTCGCACAAGCAACGCCGATCGCGCTTATGGCGGCTGTCATAACAGCAGTGTTAGCTCTCCAGTACAATCCGACAGCCTGCTTAGAGAGAGCTGCAAAAATTGAAAGCAAAAAAAACATGATAACCTAATGAATATTGCAATGGTATACAACAGGGTTTCACAAGACTCAAGACTGCAATGAGATAACAATTCACCAATATAGACGAGATAAGCGTTTTAATTTGCAGAAAAATTAGATGGTCAAGGAAAAACCATTGAATGATTCTTCGCCTTCTTATAATCTCGAGGATCGAGAAAATGTTGCTTCTAATCTTTCGCTTGATATGCACCAATGCTTGCTTGCATGACATGACTTTACGAAATGTTGTGTATTTTTTTATACAAAGGCAGAAGAGATATTTTTTTTTCTTTTGGTTCGATCCTGAGCAACTTTACTGAAGACGTAGGCAATCAACGGACAAGCAAATTGAGAAGAAAGACAAAGATCTTCCTGTCATAATTAATTATAAAAATTCCTTTCTGTATAAGATGAAAGCGTAAAACCAAATGGAAAGAGTAACAGAGGGCAGGGGCAAGCACCCCTGAGTGATAGGTAGCAGAGTGATAGGTAGCAGAGGCTATTGATATTATGTTTACACCTTCCCTTCAACAAAAAGAAATTTAAAGAAACTTTAAAAAGTAACATACTGAAAGAGAAATAACAATTCATCAGCTAAACGGATTCAATTGCATCCATCTCTCAAGAATTCACAGGTAATTAACGAGCAGAATAATGGATTGAATCACTGTAACTAATAATTATCTTCCATTTGAGTCTAAGTGGAAATTATTTCCCGCGCAGATCTTCGCCGTACTTTTTTTTTTTTTTGCTATCGACTTACTGTAAGCGGCTTGTAGATCATTGAACACATGTAAGTGTGGAATGATTCATTCTAGCCACTGTGACGTACCCATGTTCGAATATATCTACGAAAATTCAACTGAGTAGCACAAAGACAACAGGCATTATCCAAATTATTCTCATGCATGCATGAGCCAATTTCATGTCATACTAAGATATATGCAAGGACATGGAAAATCTGCTACAAATTTATGATATCCAGAGAAAAAAACAGAAAAGTGGAAGATCGATATTTCTAAGAATAAAAAATATGTGAGTCTGAAAACATCAGATAACAGTTTTCAGTGATATGTTTTGATTTATTGGGGAATACCGATTTCGGGCAGAGACTATGACGTAACGTATTTCGACTGTTACGGGACACTTGGGTTACCGGGTCACCCCTCCCAGCCACGTACCAACATTCGACCAATGGAGTAAAATTCGTCCACCACACCACCAAAACTTCCTAAAACACCTAAAAATTTGAAAGAGCAGGAGAAGAATATAGAAGAAGCTATACAGTGGTATTACAAAAAAGAAAGCGGTTCTATACGGCAAACTGCACGCCAATACAAAGTAAAGTTTTCCACGCTTCACGCTACCGCTATCGCCGCTTTACTGCCTAAGCGGCGCTTTTTACATCGTCGCCGCTTTTCGTCGCCGCTTTGCTGTATCGCCGCTTTATCGCGTCGCCGCTTTACTTTATCGCCGCTTTATCACATCGCCGCCGCTTTACTTTATCGCCGCTTTACTGCCTAAGCGCCGCTTTACTTCATCGCCGCTTTACTGCCTAAGCGCCGCTTTACTTCATCGCCGCTTTACTGCCTAAGCGCCGCTTTACTTCATCGCCGCTTTACTGCCTAAGCGCCGCTTTACTTCATCGCCGCTTTACTGCCTAAGCGCCGCTTTATCGCATCGCCGCTTTGCTCTATCGCCGCTTTACCTCATCGCCGCTTTACTGCCTAAGCGCCGCTTTACTCTATCGCCGCTTTATCGCCGCTTTGCTTTATCGCCGCTTTATCGCTTCGCTACCGCTACCGCTACACGTCAATTTAGTACCGGCATAGTGCCTACTTAGCGACGCGGCTATTGCAGACACAACGACAGCAGCGGAACCTGACATGACATAGGGCTACTGCAACAAATGGCGAATTTTTTCCATCCTTTCATAGGCTCTTGCATTCTTGCCAATCATTATTAAATCATTCATTAATATATCATTATCATGCTAACCTCCCCTTCTTGTAATATCCATTCTCGTCCTTCGTGGCCCTTCGCTTCTCCCGTTTGACCAGATTCTTCTTCATTCTCTTCTTCGCATGGCTCTCCGGATCAACGACTGCCTCAATGGCCCGTTTGCTTCGTCGTTCCTGCTGGCGAGACGAAACAATCTCCTTCACGGCACTGTACGCGTGCACAAACTCATTGGTACCGATTTTCGCCTGGATCAAGCTCAATGCTTCGCGACTCATGTCCTTGAGCTCCCTGTCTCGTTCGTCTTCCGTGATGGAGTTGTTGTAGTAGGCCATGATGAGCTTTTGAGCAAGTTCAGTCGCTCGCGAAGGGCTCAACAGCTGACAGAGTGCCGCCAGCAGCTCGCCGCAGGCCATTTTGGAGTTTTTCATTTCGCGCGGCTTCTTCTGGCTGCGCAGAATGCCGGACGCTTTGTCGACGAGCCAGTCGACGGCCGGGAGGTTCTTCTCTGTACCATCGTTCTCCTCCTCCAGCTCGTTCTCCTCCACCACCGTCCTCTGCGCCCTCGTCGTCTTCCGCTCCTCCCAGATGCCTGCCACAAACACCAAGTTCTTGACGATCTGCCTGCCGTGCTCCACAGCGATCTCAGGAGCACCGAGCTGACGGACATACTTGGACGCAGCGCTCTCCAGCTCCTCGTCCGCCAGCTTCTCGGTAACAGAGTGCACCTGGTAACACCTGTAATGTATACCCATCAGGCGACTTGCAGACAACCGTACCCAGGAGTGTGGATACAGCAGATTCTCTCTGACCAGAGCCCAGATATCATCACTAGTGTCGTCCTCCAACTGCGCCATCTTCTGCACGAGCTGCATCGCACTGTAGACGACCTTCCAGTCCGACTCTGCCTGAACTCCGGTCTCCGTTCTCCGCCCGCTCTCGAGAATCTCCCGTATTCTGTCGGTAGCAGCCTTGTACAGCCGTCTGCTGGCTTTGATGCCCGATTCAGCGAAAAATAGCCCTGAAACGGCCAATCCGCCCTGCGTCAGCTGACTCGTGTCCTGTTCCAGCCATGAAAGACACAGAGATTCGATCGACTGTCGCGTCTCGGGGTCGGATCTGGCGATTATCTCGCGAATCACCGTAGCTGCATGTTCTCGGCACTCAGCCACGTCGTCGTTGACCAGCGTCAGCACCAGGCCCATGAAGAACGACGTCAGGTACTTTGCCAGCTGCTCGGAGTCCACCTTCGTCACCAGGAGGTGAAGAAGCTCCATGACAGACAGCCGGCCGGCCGGAGCAGGATACTCCAAATTGGCCACGAGAAACGACATCTGCTTCGAGAACCGCGAGCTGCCCTGCGGGTACTCCGTCAGGAACGTGAAATACGTGCTTCTGCTCGTGTTGCGAATCATCTGCGACTGGTTCGTGACCATCACCTGCGACACCTTGTCCATGACCTCGTAGACCTCGTTGGAGACGATTTTGCGCGCAAGAACAGCCTTGATCAGGTTGAACGTGACGCCCTGGCGATCGGGCTCCTCGATGTCCGACTGAATTCGCGTCAAAACGTACACGATGACGGAGTCTTTGATGGCGAACTCCGCCTTCTGTCGGATCAGCACGGACAGAAGACGCAGTGCAGCCTGACACAACTCCGAGTTCGTATCGGTCGAGGACTTGATGAAGTCCACGGCTCGTCGTCCGTAGAACGCAAGATTCTGCTCCATGTCCGGCAATGGCAGCTTCACGATGAGAACCAGCAGACGCATGGCCGCGATCTCCACGTTCTCAAACTCCGACGTCAACCCCGCGCTGATCACCGGCAGGAAGCCCGCGACGTTCTCCACCGTCATCAGCTCCGGGTTCTTGCCCAGCACCGTCCGCAGTGTGTCGAAGATGAACTTGCTGATGAGGTGCAGATTCTCCACATGCAACGCAGCTCGCCGTTCCCAATGCCGGGAGTCCAGCTGGACGGTGAAAAACTCCTCGGACTCCTTCGCTTGCAGATCCTTCATGCTGGCGTACTCCGACTGATTCTTCTCGCGTTCTAGCTGGTTCTGGCGATCCTCCTGAGCCTTGGTGATCATGCTGTACAGCTCGTAGCTCATCACCAGCACTTTGGTCGTGCTAGCCTCGGAGTTGTGATACAGGCCCATGGCGCACCGTCGGAGCAGCTCCTCGGCCTTGCGCTCAATTCCGTGGCTGATCTTCTGGTGGAGCAGCAGCTGCTTGATGGGCTCGATGATGTTGTTGAAGTGCGACAGGCCGATATTGCGAGCCAGCAACTCCGCTGTGTCGTTGCTCTTATGCTGCTTGACCTCCCGCATCTTGCTGATATAGCCTTCTTCGTCCTTTTCTTCACCGGTAACTCCGAAAATGTCCTCCATGATGATCTCACCAATGAGCTCCGAACACTCGTTCAAATCTCCGTGACTCAAGTCCGCCTGCTCATGCAGAAGCGTATGCACAGTGTATCCGAGAACATGGAGTTGAGCACCTCGTCTCAGAACGCTTTTGAGCTCTCGGACAATGAACACGAGGTACTCGGAGCCGAGAATCGCCGACGACTTGCACAGAGCCTTTCTGACAGCATCACGAACGCTCTGGGCCTTTGCACGGAGAATCTGCGATACTTTCGATAACAATCCCGGAAGTTTCTGCTGAAGAAGCTCCTTAGGCAGTAGCGTGAGGAACTTCACCATGGGAATGGCCACGGGGATTCTGGCAATGATATCGTCGTCGTCATTGAACTTATCGAGCAATTTAGCAAGAGATGCCAGCACGTCGTCGACAATGAAGGAGCTCAGCTTCTCGGAGTTCGGAGTACTGGCTCGGAGCGGGCTGTTTTCACCATTTCCGGTCAGTGCATCGGACATTGTCTCAATCAGCCTCAATGCCGTCTTTGTAGACTCATCCTTCCGAGACAGATACCCGATATACCGCTTCAAAATAGCCCTGTACTGGTTCCAAGACAAGTGAGCAGACAAAACTCCGATGGCGGAGATGCTCTCGTCGGCCAATCGGTGAGCTTCGTCTTCTTTTCCGCTCAGATAGTGCTCCAGCAGCGGCATAAGGTAAAAGGCAATACTAGAGTCTCTCAGAAGACCCTTCTCGGCCGTTTGGCCCAACCTCCGTACGGCACGCTGTCTTCTGTGCATCTGAATATGGCATATGTTATTGAAGAAGTCCGCTTCCTCATCTCCGTCAAACAGAAGACTCGTCAAATCCGACACGTCCTCGGAGACTCCAAGCTTTACAATATGATGGAGAATTCCCACATATTCCACCCGGAGAATGAAACTGCCGTCTCGGCAGCCAGCACGGAGTTCCTTAATGACGAGATCTCGGAGAATGGCCTGTTTAGCAGCAAGCTGGCTCACCTCCGAAGCCTCTTTCAGACTGTCAACAAACCGCTTGACCGCATAGGTCGAGTTTGTTCTCAGAGCCAGTTCCTCCACGTCCTTGACATAGTAAAGCATATTGTACAGCAGAGGCAGCCATTCCTCGGCTCTCAACTCCGACCAGGCATTCTCTGTGATCTCCGAATATGCTGCTAATCGTCTGTCGAAGTCGAAATCGTCTAGCCGTCGAGTGGAATAGCTATTGAGTTCAACGACCAGCTTACCGACCCGTTCATACTCCGAGAACTTGTTTCCAAGAGCATAAAACACGTTCGAAAGGTTGATTCGAGTCTTGCGTTCATTGAACTTCTTGAACAATGGCGAGAGTTTATCGATAGAAGTCTTGGCTTCGTCAATGCCGAACTCCGGATATGAAATAAGTCCGGAGAACGCTTCCAGTATAATACTCTTGACGTCAGTGCGGACTTCACTTCCTGACCGACCCAGAGCATCCAGTGCGGTCTTTATTAGAGCCTTCTGAGTCTCGGAGTTGACCTCGTATCCTTTTTTCAGCAGATTAACCAGAATATTGGCTTCTTTCTCCAGCACAGCCTGAGATGATTTCCGATCAAGAAGTACGGGAATTGCCTTGAGAATCGGAACAGTGATCGAGTCGCTGATAGTAGTAAAAACCACCGAAGAGCATTTACCCTCGAGACTCAGCAGATTGAGAACGATATCAAGCACGCATTCAACTGTGGAATCGCTTGCTTTTTCTCCGATCAGATCCATCAATCTGTTCAAAATAACACACTTGTCGGCAGTGAAAAGCGCCGAAAACGACGCAAACCCCGACATTGTCCGGAAAAGATTCATCAACGCCGACGGCTGCTGGAGATTGTCCTGAACAAATGCCCTCATTCTCGGCTCCGTGATCACCGTGTAGAAAACAGAGAAGTAGTTATCCCACTTCTCCGACGAAAATGCCCGCACGATGCCCGCAAGGCACTTGAACCCCGAAGACCGAATGACCTTGACGGAGTTGGACAAATGAGGCAAGTCTCTCAGAGCCATGGCAGCATGCTCATTCTCACAAGTCCACAGACAGAACAGTAAAGCGTTCAGCACGATATCCAGGCTTTTCTGAAGTCCGACGCCTAATACAGATACCAGGTCTTCGAGTAACGACAAAAAGCCCACCTCTTTGCGAAGCAGACTCTCATATACATACACGTCGTGGGTCCTCGCAATAGATACCTCGTCGTCCTGGTTCAGGAAGTCCCTACAGTTCAGCTTCTGGCAAGAAAGCTGCACAAACATGCGGATATACTGCGCATCGAGATTCTGAAGTCCGGTAATCGCTGCGTATCTCCGGCCCTGCTTGACACCGCCGGATGAGCGTGAAACCTGTGCTTTTCCGTACAGAATCCTCACGATATACGGCAAGATCTCCGGCCTATCGGACTCGTGAATAGCTGCTTCGTTTCCTGAACTCCGCAGCAAGTTCAGTATCTCGTCCTTAAACTGACTGTCGTCCAGCAGTGCGGTCAAATTGTCGGCATACTTCTTGACAACCGGCTCCTGGAACGTCAGAACGCATTTCAAAGCCAGCTTCTGAATCTCCGGCTGGCTGCTTGCAAGCAAATTCAGGTATGTTTCACGGATCTTGTCAGCGTGTTTAAGATTCCGAGGCTTTGTGAAGTAGGAGAACACCTTGAGCAGAGCCAATTTGTCCTTTGGGCTCCAGGGGTTCGGATTTGTGTACCCCTCGTCATCCTCGTCCTTGTCGTCATCTCCGAAATCCGTATGCCTCTTGTCGTCCTCATCCTCATCCTCGAATCCAAACAGGTTTGGAGAAAGCACATCTGCATGCTTCTGGGCCAATTTCGGCACCTTTTCAAGCACTTTCAAAGCCAACGCTCTTCTGGTTGTATGATCAAACTGAATGCCGTCGTCAAGCAAGACTCGCTCTGTCGGAGTTCTCAGGATTCTGCTATGTTCGTAGAATGAGCGGTCGGTTTTCTCCGAAACAATCACAAGACTGGTGCAGCTGGTGAAGCCGGCGGAGCTGACAGGCACAGTTTCCTTCGGAGAATGATACGCAAGGGGCTCCACATGTCCGGAGGTCGACAGAAAGTTTCTAACGCGATCCCATATCATATAGTCATTCCTGGAATTAGCTTCGACGGAAGAGGCGACCGTTTCGATGGCCTCCAGAGATGCTTGCCATACCGGTTGAAAACGATCGGAAAGCAGCCCAAACAGATAGCTAACAGCCAGTTCCTTGACATGCTCGCCGTCTCCAAGAGTGGATAAACTAACTCCGAGATTCCTAATGTGCATTTGGAGATTCCTAGCATTGGCCACGTCCCGTGGGAGCGCCTCAATGAGCGCACAGGTGTCGAGAATGCCGGAAACCGGAGCTGAGATGGGCTTGAGCCGACGCATATTGTCCGCAATGCTCAATGCAATGCTTCTGAACGGATGTGAGGGTGTCTGGCAAGCTTCATACAGCTCAGAGGACCGGACATCTAGGCTCAGGTCCGACAGCTTCAGCTCCCTAGTCCTCATCATCGAGACAAAGTCATTCAACCCTCGGAGATAATCGACGTTCCGGTACATCAGTCGGTTGTCGGAGTTACGAAGTATACTCTCGCACTCACCCGCTGATAACGACTCATTCTCCGAGGACTTGGCAACAATCGACAGTATTTCTCCTAAAGCCGAGCAGAGTAAAACAGTATCATTATTGTCTGGGAATTCATCTTCATCGTTCGTTATGACAAGTTGCCTTTTAAAGTGCTGATAGAGCTTTGAGAAGCTTTCATGGCCGGAGTTCATTCTCCTCATCAGCGACAATTTCCAGCGGAGTGTTACCAGCTTCATGCCTTCCACTTCGTATACGGACAAATGTTCAAATACCTTGAGGAGTTCATTGCAGATTTTCTCCAGAAACTGCGACTCCAGAGCTCGTAGCTTGGCCAGCATGTCGGAGTTGTCGGCGATTTTGTTTCCGAAATCCATAAAGAGCAGCGCCAAAGCCTGATCTCCGTGCCGATGCTCCTGCCGGGCATATTTCTCCACAAAAGGAACCACCATGTCGCAGAACAGTGCCGTGGTGCCCTCTCTGGCCATCATATTGGCAAAAACAATGAACTGATCTCCGAGGATTCGAAACAACTCCGTGAGAAGTTTGGTAAATGACTTTGTTTTCGTGGCGAAGTCCGAATATTCCAGCAAGCTATAGCATAGTGTACAGGAGAGCTTGGATCGGACGTCCTCCGACGTCAACTCCGGCATTTTCTCGAACAAGCGTGTAGAAATATCGAATAAAACACCCCAATCATTGACCCGCGAGCCTTTTCGGAGCCCAGCGAGATTACATAAAAGCATAAGAAACATCTGTTGTTGGCCATCGGAGTTTCCAGAATCCAGGTACTTCTCGATAGTCTCAATCACCGTAGAATACAACTCCGACGACGTCTCTTTCTGGACATGATGCAACAACCCCGAAACTGTCAGCGAAACCAACGTAGCGAGGTATTCAACGTCGTCAGACTCCAATGCTATAGATATCAGTCTTTCCAGTATCACTGGCCCTTTAGAATGTATAGCATTTCCAGAGCTCTTTATACATTCAGTGAAGAGCATAACAATGCTATTAAGAAACTCGCTGTTCTTCTGAGTGGCTACATCGGCCAAAATATGCGTAATGATGAGATCTAGGCTTTCTCCGGAGCACTTTCGGAGCAGAAAAGCCAGAGATTCTGCAGCAAACCGATTAATATACTCTTTTTGATGCTTTTTACCCAATAAAGGCGAAATAGTCGTATAAGTTTGTCTCAAGTCCGTAGTCAGTAGACGGGCTAGAAACTTGAATAAATATGCAAGACAGTTGAAAGACCATTCAACGACCTCAATGCTTGATGATGTTGACAAGTCCAGGATGATCTCTAGGGATTTTCCGAAGTAAGGATGGAAATCAGGACCCAAATCATGAGCGAAATGGGTGATTAGACTAGAAGTTAGCAGGGAACATTCAGGGTTACTGTAGACACTCAACTCCGGGTGAGGTCTCAATTCCGGGCGGTAAGGTCTCAGCTCCGGGTGGAAAGTCTCTCAGCTCCGGATGGACAGTCTCTCAACTCCGGGTGGACAGTCGCTCAGCTTCGGGTGGGGAGTCTCACCACAGAGCGGTAGGCCCCACCTCCCCCATTCAACAAATACTTACTCCAACAACGATTCCAGCGAGTTAACATCTCTCTTCTCTATATGCTCAAACAACAGAGCTGCTATCTCCTTCTGGTGATGAAAGATCATTGGCAACGATGCACATAGCGGAGAACATCTGTCTGAAAACTCCACGAAATCCGCCGACAAATTCAACTCCGACCATTGTTCGAACGAGGTGATGAAATACGACGTCTGGCCTGAATAATCGGTGATTTTCCGCCGAACTCGTCGTATAGGATCGATTCTTATACCATCTACCTTCTCCTTGAAGGAAACAAACTGGACACAATGTTAGCTTCTAAACGTCAACTCCGCGTGAAATTCCGCCTACCTTATGTTTCCGCGTAGCCGACTCCGTGCCGGACTTGACGGATTTCCCCATACTAAAAGAAGTGTATTAGTTGGTTATATGAGACGCGGTCGATGGTATAAATATTTTTTTTTCCAGCGCACGGCTGTGCATACTTCCGGGTAACCCCTCCGAGTACTTTCCGCATTTCTCCACACAACCCATCTTAACAACCTTCTTCAACCCCATTTCAACCACACAACCATTGAACAGTTGATCTCCGGTTGCAATGTTTAAGTACGCTGCTAGACCACTGTTACCCTGTCGGGGATCTGTATTACGTAACCTGCTGTCGACGTTAGCGCTGGCAGAATCCAATGGTTCAGGCATCGCTTCGGGCTCTTTTAACGCTCTGACGGCGGCTAAACAGCTTGGGGGCCCGGTGACCGTTTTGGTAGCTGGAGGAGAAGCGGGGAAATACGCGGAAACGCTCGCCAAGGTGCCCGGAGTTGAGAAAGTGCTCGTAGCCGCCAACGGCGCTTACGACCGAGGATTGCCGGAGAACCTGGCGGTATTGCTGGCCAATACGGTGGAAAAAGGCGGCTTTTCGCATCTGGTAGCCGCCAGCACAGCGTACGGCAAAAACGTCATTCCGCGCGCCGCTGCGTTGCTGGACGTGCAGCCGATTTCTGACGTCATCAAGGTCGAGGCCGAGGACACGTTTGTGCGGCCGATCTACGCGGGAAACGCCATTCTCACCACCAAAAGCAAAGATCCTGTGAAGCTGCTGACTGTGCGTACGTCGGCGTTCGATGCTGCGGAGCCTGGCGACGGATCGGCGGCCATTGAGACCGCTGAAGATCCGAACGCCGAGGCCCTGTCCGAATGGATCTCCGAGAACCTGGCTGTTTCCGAACGGCCTGATCTCTCGTCAGCTCCGAGAGTAGTCTCAGGCGGACGTGGTCTCAAGGATAAGGAGAACTTCGAGAAGATCATGTACCCGTTCGCCGACTCTCTTGGAGCAGCCGTTGGAGCATCGCGAGCCGCTGTAGACTCCGAATTCGCCGACAACTCGCTGCAAGTCGGTCAAACTGGAAAGGTCGTTGCGCCGGAGCTTTATATTGCCGTGGGAATCTCCGGAGCCATTCAGCATTTGGCCGGCATGAAGGATTCCAAGACCATTGTCGCTATCAACAAGGACGAAGAGGCGCCTATATTCCAGGTAGCGGATCTGGGACTGGTTGCAGATCTGTTTGAGGCAGTTCCGGACTTGACGAAGAAGCTCAATGGTTAGATCTGTCAGGAGTTGAAGCTCAATGGTTAGATCTGTCAGGAGTTGAAGCTCAATGGTTAGATCTGTCCGGAGTTGAAGCTCAATGGCTGATCTGTTCGGACTTGACGAATGGCTTGATCTCAACGAAGTGATTACTCGAAGCATGCTGAATTTATAGAAAACATGACCCTAAAGGATGATAAGGAAACGGAACTGAGCAAGATCACGGGGTTTTATGAGACGTTTGTCTGCAACCGTTGTCCTGAACTTGTTGCTCGTGATGCGTGCTCATGCTGCTCGCTAACCTGGTAAGACCTACCATGCTTATTTTGAATTAACTCTCCACAGCTCCATATTGGTATTTTGCGGATCTGGCCGAATCCCGGCATTTCGTAGATCCTCGCTTGCTCGGCTATTTCTCGGCTGATCTCCGATCCGCTGATCCACCACAATTGTCCGCCCAGCTGAGCACGAGTGAACCCACAGAATATCTCCCGATATTCACGTACCCGCATCCAAATCCCCCCCAGTCCAATGGCTTTAAATGCCGCTATTGTCGATAATTTCCCGCTGGTTAAGTCACGTGAGCTGCGCGATTTTGGATGAAACCTTAAAACAGCAATTGGCGACTCAGATAAGAGAATTTGCTGCTGTTAATTCCCCGAGACTGTGGCTGTCCAATAAACTAACAGCCAGCCTCGTTGACGGTTCATCCATCTCGCTCCGCAGATTACCTTTGCGACTCCCCTGATTGGTCTTCCCAAGTCCGCAACCACACCGGAATTTGACTCAACTCCACCGGCTCCAGAAACCAGCCATGCAGTCGAATGGCTACACGTTTGATGTGGAGAGCGAGAGTTCTCAGCTGGTTCGCCAGGACGACTCGGTGCGCTCGCTGGAACTGGGCTCCGGAGGCTCAACTCCGCTTCCCCGACTTCCGCCCAAAGGCACGCTGAAACCCGGCCCCAAGTCCTTCTTTGCATATTACATTCCTGCGATCCACTGGATCTCCACGTACAAGCTTGAGTACCTGCTGGGCGACGTGTTTGCGGGGCTCACTCTGGCCAGTTTCCAGATCCCCGTGGTCATGGGATATGCCAACAGTTTGGCCATGGTGCCCACTATCTGCGGACTTTACGGACTTGTGATTCCTCCGATCCTATACGCACTGCTGGGCTCGGTGCCGCAGATGGTCGTCGGACCTGAGGCGCCGATTTCGCTCGTGGTCGGCCAGGCCGTCACGGCGTACCTGCACCCGTCGAACGACCATGATCACCACCGGAATTTGGATCTGACGGCTGCGGACGTGTCGGGGCTCATCTCCGCGACCGCCGGAAGTGTGCTTTTCGGAGCTGGCCTGTTTCGCTTCGGGTTCCTGGACTCCGTGCTTTCGCACGCTCTACTCCGAGGATTCATCTTCGCCGTCGGCCTCGTCATGATCATTGACCAGATCCCTGCTCAGCTCGGCATCGTGGACCTGATGCACGAGGTCACGGGCACGCACCCGTCGACGTTCGGCAAAATCGCCTTTGTATGGGACTACGTCGGGTCGGCGCACAAGGTGACAGCGCTCTTCTCCTTCCTCTCGTTCGCTCTGGGCGCCGTTTTCCGCATCGCCAAGGAGCTGCTGCATCACCGGGCGAAGTTCCTGCAGCTTGTTCCGGAGATTTTCATTGTCGTGGTGATCTCCACCACGGTAGCCTATATCGGCAAGTTCGACACCAAAGGACTTGAGGTTGTCGGCAAGATCAAGCCTGGAAAACTGACTGTGGAGTTTCCAATCACCATGGGCAAGCTCAAGGACTTCAAGACGAACTTCTCGGCCGCATTCTTTGCGGCGATTCTGGGCTTCTTCGAGTCCACCATGGCTGCCAAGGCCTTTGAGTCGCAGTACGACTTCACTGTGTCGGCGAATCGCGAGCTCATTGCTCTGGGAGCGGCGAACCTGGTAGGAAGCCTGGTTTGTGCGCTTCCGTCGTTCGGTGGATACGGAAGAAGCCTCGTCAACGACAGCTCCGGAGCTAAGACTCCGATGAGCGGCATTGCCCTGGCCCTGGTGGTGTTTCTCTCCATCAACTTCCTCATGCATCTCTTCTACTACTTGCCGAAGTGTGTTTTATCGTCGGTGATCTCGCTCATTGGGTTCGGGCTGCTCAAAGGCATCACAACGGATATCCGCTTCTACTACCAGGTCCAGGGCTTCAGCGAGCTTCTGACGATCGGATTAACAGTCCTGGCTACAATTATATGGTCGGTGCAGACGGGAATTGCCGCCGGAGTGGGCTTTTCGCTCATGCGAGTCATCCGACATGCGACGTTGCCGAGAATTCAGATCCTAGGCCGTATTCCCGGCACGAACATCTTCCGAAACGCCGATAAGCATCCCGAGACGTCTCCGGTGGACGGCTGTCTGATTGTAAAGGTCACGGAGCCATTGACGTTTGCCAATGCGGGATCGTTGCGAAATCGCCTGAAACGGCTGGAGAAGTACGGGTCCATGAGAGTCCACCCGGCGCATCCTCGTATCATTGCGGAAAACAACGTCCATCATCTGGTTATAGATCTCAAGGGAATGACGGACTGCGACGCTACAGCGATAAAAGTGCTGTCGGAGCTGGTCGAGGACTATGTGAAGAGGAACATCACGGTTCTGTTCACCCGTATGCCTTCGGAGGGCACCATCAAGATGCGGTTTGAACGGAGCGGAATTAACCAGATGGTGGTGAATCAGCAGCGGCGACAGGCGTTTTTCGCGTCGGTGGAGCAGGCGCTGAACAGTATTGATGAGTAAGAGGAAGACTGTCGGCAGACAGTCTGACGATAGGATCTACGGAGGTGATTTTATGACAAGGACGATCGGAGGGGGATCTACGGACTTCATGGTGACAATTATGCTTGACATTTATACCTGACATTATACTCGGACATTTACTCCGACACTTATGCTCGACATTTATACTTCGATATCTATACTCGACATTATACTCCGACATTTATACTCTGACATTTACTCCGACATTTATGCTCGACATTTCTACTCCGATATCTACGCTCCTCATCTACGCTCCTCACGCTCCTGTTCTTCGAACAGTCGCTCGAACATCGCCTCGCCTACACTATCACATGATACCCCCCTCTCCCCTTAGCTATTCCGCTCAGCACGATCTTCGAAATCTCCTCCGGATCACTGGTAACCGTCGTCAGGTTCTCATACCCCTCGGCCGTGACGCGCACGTCGTCTTCGATTCGCACTCCTCCGACAGGCATGTAAGTCTTCAGCACCTCCCGATCAATGTACCTGGCTTGGAGCTTGTCTTTGAATGCAGCCTCCAGCAGGAAATCGTTGAAATAACACCCAGGTTCCACGGTGACGACCATGTTTTCCTGGAGGTTTCGGCGGATTCGCAGGTACCGATACATGCTGTCGGGGTCCTCATAGTTGGGGCGTCCAGCCACGTCGTGGACCTCCATTCCAAGCATGTGACCCAAGCCGTGGGGATAAAATGCAACTGAGACGCGGGAATCCAGAATCTCCTGGACTGTGCCGTCCCTGAGAATCCCGAGCTTGAGCAGATGCTCAACCAGTACTCGATGTGTAAGGTAATGTATATCATCCCATGACACGCCGGGCTTGATGGCTGCAAACGCCTGGTTCTGCATGTCCTGGACGGCGTCGTAGATGGCGCGGCACTCCGGTGTCCAGTGCCCGTTTATCGGGAACGTCCGAGTGACGTCGGACGCATACGACTTCCACTGAGCTCCGGCGTCAATTAACACCAGCAGCCGGTCGTCCATGTCCTCGTCGTTCTTCACGTAGTGCAGCGTGCCGCAGTTGGTGCCTGAGCAGCACACGGGGTCGTAGGCCATCTCCTTGACGCCCTGCCGCATGCTGTGGTACACAAACTCGGCGTGGATGTGGCCCTCGTTGGTCTCGATGGGCAGCGCCGACATGACGGCGACATGGCAGTTTTCCGAGATCTGGTTGGCCCGTTTGATGAGCGCCAGCTCGAAGTCGTCTTTGATCATTCTCGTCTCGTCCAGCGCCTCCAACAGCAGTCCACTGACCTCCACCAAATGCTTGAATTTGCTGCTGGGTTCAATGGAGATGACCTTGGTGTTACCCTTGGCCCTGAAGGTGCTGAGAACCACCTCCAACTCCGACTCGTACTTTACCTCATCCACATCAAACTGCTCCAACGCCTGCTTGGGAAGCAGCGGCATTCCACTCCACATGACGTCGTCCTCGTCAATTGGAGGCAAATACAGCGTGAGTTTCTTGGTGGAGGTGTCGTAGACCACGTGACCGCCGGCGACATGCTCGGCGCCAGTCAGGTAAAAAAAATATCGGCTTTGACGAAACGGAACGGTAATGTCGCTATAGGGACGATACTCAACCGACGAGGCCGGGACAACAATGAGGCTATTCTTGTATAAAGCGGGATCGGCGCCTTTATCCTTGGAGAGCCGTTTGAGCGTTTCCACGGTTCGGAAAGCATGGCTTTTGGCGGGGTATTTCGGTGGTGTCATGGCGGGTTGGAGAGGAAGTTGAAATGTGGTGGAGGGGGAGGGAGTATTCGGGGGAGTTTGGAGGTTGGGGGAGATTGGAGTATTCGGGGTAGTTATGGTGATTAGTAAGATTTGGACGATTATTAGTAAGGATCAGACGATTATTAGTAAGATTTAGACATTAGAATAGAATAATTTGATTGTTGTTGTTGTGATCCTGCTGTGATATCCCGTTGTGATATCCGCAGTTTGGAGTGTTTTCGTTGGAGATAATACCACAGCCAGAGGGAGGTACGACGGGACGATGCAGGGATTGACACGGCTGTTTGGAGCAGAGGAGAGAAGAACGGAGCTCATATGAGACATTTCACAATTCTCTGGCCTTTTATATCATATATTCCCTGCAATGTATCACGAAGCATACTGTATCTTTGGTGATCGTCTCAAACAGGTAATAGGGGAGTTACCCGGAAGTAACTGACAGATCACATTCTATAAAATACAATAAAATACAGGTATATATGGTTATATATATGTATATTTTTATTTACAGTCTTATCTTCTTATTTATACTCTTTTCAGCCCATTATCCTTCGTTCACACTCTTACCGTTCATCCTTATCTCATATCCTGCGATCATCAACATAAATCTCAACATCATCAAATCTTAGTTTTACTTCTTAGTTCCTGATTCTTACTTTCATTTCTTAGTTTCTAATTCTTAGTTTTACTTTTTAGTTCTTAATTCTTACTTTTAGTTCTTAATTCTTAATTCTTACTTTTAGTTCTTAATTCTTAATTCTTACTTTTAGTTCTTAATTCTTAATTCTTACTTTTAGTTCTTAATTCTTAATTCTTACTTTTAGTTCTTAATTCTTAATTCTTACTTTTAGTTCTTAATTCTTAATTCTTACTTCTTAATTCTGAAATCTTACTTTTACTTCTTAAATCTTACTTCTTTCTCTTTACTTCCTTTATTTACGTTTACGTTACTTACGCTCTACCTATCTTCAACGGCTTCATTAAGTCAAGTTCGTCATCTGCCGTCAAACCTCTATCTTTTACCATAGCTTCCGTAGACCTACGCATCATCCATAGCCACGTCCGCACTGTCCTCCGCCGGCTTCTCCGCCTCCTTCTTGGCCTCCTGCTCCGCTCGCTGCGCCTGCAACTTCTCCGCCATGATGCGCTGCTTCTCGGCCTCGGCGGCTGCCTGCTTAGCCTGCTTTTCCTCCTCGATCTTGCTCAAATATCGGCCTCGGATCACGTTTCCAAGCGAGGCCAATTCCTCGTACTTGGCAATATACTGTGCCTTGCTGGCGTCCTCTCCATCGCCATATAACCAGTCTTCAGCAGCATCTGCTCTCTCACGAACCTTGCTCTTCTCCTCATCAGAAGCAAAATCCGCATACTGGTCGTCAATCTTGCCTCGGATGTCGTAAATGTACTCCTCAAGAGCATTCTTCTTATCCTCGGTATCCTTGACAAGCTTGTCCTCAGAAGTCATCTGAACTTCCTTCTCCAGTGCCTCGTCTCGGGCCTTGTCTTCTAATCCCAAGTGACTGTGAACAATGGTAAGAACATCCTTCTTGACCCATCTCTTGACTTGACGAGTCTTCTTTTCGGTTTCTTCTCCTTCTGCAGCCTCCTTCTTTTCGCCCTCCTTCTTCTCAGCACCTTCTTCTTCCTCAATAGGCTCCTCAAACACCTTTTCTTCAGAAGTGTAGGCACTCTCAACCACGTAGAAGCCAGATGGGTCGTGTCTAAGCTTGATCTTCACAGCAACAGCTTCGCCGTCGTCGCCAGGTCGAACTCCCTTGACAGACCACTTGCCGATCCAAGGTCGGGCACCCTTCTCCAGCTTCTCGGGATGTGTGTATCGAGCTTCTATTTCAAAGTCTTCCTTTCGGAACAGAGTGATGACCTTGGAGCTGGGGAAAGAGCCTCCAGCAGGGAAAACCTCCAACTCACTCAAATCCTCGCCATCAACAGGGTCCCAGTAGAATGTGACGCTGTGGAGATTGACGTCCTCAAACTTGAACGGACGCACTCGGACAGTGGGCGAGTGGATGGCACATACAAAGGCGGCACCTCGGGCAATGGCCTCGTCCTGGTTCAAAGTGAAGGACAAGGGCTTCTGCAGAATCTCGCTGACCTTTTCCTTGATGGAAGGAACACGGGAGTTTCCACCAACGAGCTCGACGGCATCGAGATCACTGGCCTTGAGACCAGCAGTGGCCAGGGCCTTGTCAATGAACACGTGCAAGTTCTCCAGGTAAGGAGCAAGGGCCTTCTCGAGGTCCTCTCGCTTGACCATGGCGGAAACATCAATGTCGTTCATGACACTCTCGACGTTAAACGGAGCAGAAGTGTTGGCAGACAAAATCTTCTTGACACGTTCGGCCTGGGTGAGGATTCGGGAAAAGGCCTTGGGATGGCTCAGCACGTCGATCTTGTACTTCTCCTTGAACTCCTCGGCCAGCTGCTTGGCAATGGCCAGGTCCAGCACTCGGCCGCCAAACGTCTTGTCGTAGGCGGCTCCCAGGACCTTGAGCTCGCCCTTCTTGAAGGAGCAGACGGTGATGGAGGACGACGAGTGGCCGAAGTCCAGAATGGCCACCTTGCGATCGCCCTCCTCGGGCAAGTCCGTCTTGAAAACCCCGTAGCCGACCGCCGCCGCAGTGCCGTCGTTGATGATTCTCACGGGATTCAGCCCGGCAATTATGGTAGCATCGGCCACGGCCCGTCGCTGCACATCGGTATACCAGATGGGCACAGCAATCACGGCGTCCGTCACCGTCGCCTTGAGCTCGTGCTCCGTCGTGTTCTTCAGCTTGTTGAAGTACATGGCGGCCAGCTGGACGCTGCTGAAGGTTCGGCGCTCGCCCTGGAACTGCACCGACACGCCGGCATTGCCGTCCACGTTGGCCAGCTCGCTGCTGATGTACGCCTTCTCCTCGTCGAGCGCGGGGTCGTCGTAGCTGCGTCCAAGAATGCGCTTGAGCGAGCCGACGGTGTTTTTCAAATTGGAGATCTCATTGCTCTTAGCGCCCTCTCCAATGTACCGGTTTCTTGCACCAAAACCAACGAGCGACGGGGTCGATCGATTCGATACCTCGTTCACTACGACATCTATGCCTCTATTACGGGCGACTCCTATCACGGAGGTGGCATTGCCGAAATCAATTCCAAAAGGCGTGCTCATTGTGAAGTGAAGGAGAAGAAGAGAAAATGGCTTGGGATTTTTTTTTCATCTTTTTCGGGCGCGTCACGTGAGTGGGAATTTTCCAGAAGGTGAAGTTTCCGGAAAAGAATGGAAGAATATGGGGGAATTGCCGGGTAAGTAGGGGGGATTTGGTATTATTGGGGGAGATTAAAGAGGTTATTTAGAGATTCGGTTATGTAGACTAGGGGAGTGTGGATATTGGGGTAGTTTGGTGGAGGAGCAGAGGAGCAGAGGAGCAGGTTGTTATGGCACGGTAGAGACATCAACAGTTTGTACAGCACGCGAAAGTACCCCAAGTACTCAAGTATGTACTCGTAGAGCAGTTCAAAGTGGGGTAGTATGCTTGTTGAATAAACAGAAGAAATAACGGGTGCAACGAGCTCAATGCTTCAACGCTTCAACGAGCTCTAACGAACACTCCCATATCGCACGGCCGACTCACCAAAGCACACAGTCAGCAGAAGGCCCTCGTAGACCGTCATTTCCTCATGCTTATCTTCTCATGTTGCCCTCCTCGTGGTGCCCTCGTGGCCCCCCGCTACTGCCCCTCGTGGCCCATTATCGCTAATAACGTCTGCCAGCCCACCATCTCATTCAACCCGTAGATCGCCTCCTCACTATGGCTCTCGGCCGCCTTCACCAACTGCTGGCTTTCCTCCTCACTCAACACACCCAATCCAATAATATATGCACACAGATGAAAATCACTTATAGCCATGGCACTGATAGCATGCTGCAACACCACAAAGTCCTGCCCAAGCCCCATATGAGCTCGATTCTCAATAGGAAATATCGATCCTGCATGCGAGAACTTGGGATTAGGACTTCCAGGGAATCCATGCGTCAACGTCACCAACAAATACTCCACAGGGAAGGCCGGTCGGGCATTCTCCGACACTGCCAGGCGATACTCGTTGATTCTTTTGTAGAAAATATCCGGAACATACCTTGTAGAAGTCGCCGGCTTGATTCTCATGACCGCTGGATTGGTCGACGGTTCAATGAGATCGGCAGACACCATGGCTTCAGCTGATGTCGATGCCTGGTAACAGCTGATATCTATCTGGCCCTCCATGTTTCCCGACACAATGCAAGTGATATGTTTGGAAGAAAACTGCCCATTGGAAGAACTCCATCGACATGAACTGGGATGCTGATTCTGCAGCGTGGCAGCAAATACAATCTCCTGTGAGGACATAAAGTAGCTGTCGACATGCCGTTTGCACACCACCGTGCCGTCACGCATGCCACTGTCGATCAGATCAGTAAATATGACGCCTACACGCTCCAGGCCGGCGAAACGAGCTGCTTTTTCCACCTTGGCAGCCTCCTCGTGATCCCACGGCAACGTCAGTGTCACGCCGTCCAGCTCGTCGCTCTGAGGAGGCTCATAGATGACCTCGACGACAGCCTTGATTCCCAGCGGAACTGCGTCGTATCTCTGATATGTCCCGTATAAATAGCCGATTCGCTGCGTGCCGGTCCTTCTCCAGGCCTCAATGAAGTTATTTACAATATCGCTATCGGCAAACTCAACGTGATCAACCATACGGAACGTCTGCTGCTGCAGAGTGATGGTAGACGGCTGGCACTTCGAGCAGATGCCGGCGGGCCACGGAGGATGGCCTGAGGGGCAGTTTTTCACCACTCCGTAGTACGGCTCGGCCACTGGGCTCATGTATGACGAGGAAGAGCCCGTCTTGTTGGCATCGGCGTTGAGTTTCTTGAGATATGCATGGAATGACAGATGCTTGATGCTATGTTCCTCCTGATATCCAGCGTCGTAGGCCTCCAGCGGCATGCAATAGTCGCACATTCCCTTGTCGCCGTGGCGGCACATTTTGGGGTCTTTTGGGCGGACGATTTTGCCGGAATCGGCGTCTAATTCGTCGTCCAGCGGGGATTGTTTGACGGACTTGAAGATATCCTGAGCGGTGGTCTGAGCGGGGGGTTTAGCGGCGATTTTTGCGGGATTAGCGGCATTTAGCGCGGGATCAGCCGCCGACTCGTCCTTTTGATCCACCGATTCGTACTTAACAAACAGTAAATCGCCATGTTTGAGCCCCAAATCTTGCACTGTTCGGCCGACGATCTGCTCGGCCGGCTCGCCGTTTTCCGACGGTCTTGTTGATATGCTGACGTCTACGAGTTGCTTAGAAAGCTGCTGAGCTAGCTGGCGGTTGTTAGAAAGGGCGAAAAAAACAGCACATTTCAGCGGTATATCGACCGCCACATGCAATATCTACTTACCTCATGAACAGCCTTTTCTAATTTATCGTTAGAATCGACATTTACTCGAAAGAGCCCGTCTTTAGTACGGAATCGAATAATCTGGCGTTAGTAATCGGCGATGATTTACTAATATCTTATGAATATTCTACATACCATATTCTAAAGCCTGGGGCTTATTTTGGAGAGAATAAGTAATAATTACAGAATTACGGGAAGTTAGACGTGGAATGTGGTGGTGGTGGCGAGTGAAGAGTAGGAAGGGAAGTTGAGATCAGAGGGAGAGTTGGGTGGTATTGGGGAGGAGGGAGGGAAGTGGAGGAGAGAAGCAGAGGGAGATGTTGGAAGTTAAGAGATGTTGAGGAATATCGACGTTGGTGGGGAAGATTTGGGGTTTAAGGGGCATAATGGAATATTTGGGAAAATTGAAGACATTTGATGCTAATATTTTATAAATTGTTTTTTAATTGCGTTGCTTTCTCTGGCTCTCGTTTGCCATGTCGCTCGGTGGGATTTCACCTAGCGAAAATTAGGTGGAGAGCATCAATAAGCGGGGCGAGAAGCACACAACGGAGCACAGCTGGCAACAGTAGGCACAGTTATGGCATAAGGCATAGGGAAAAGGCGAAAGGACACACAACAAAGAAGAAGAGCAATAATGCATTTTTTGAAAGTAATATGATATAGTGTATTATTGAGACATAAATAATGAGTGTATATCACATAAATATAAAATAACCCACCAATTCAACGACTTTTATCACCCTTCTCTCTAGCTTGTCCCTAATGCTCTTAGTCTAACTTCTAAGCATCTCTCTACCAGCATTCTCCCAGCAACATCATAATTCCAGCAAACTCCACCCAACTTTTCACAAACTCCACCTAATTTTTCCAAACCCCACCCAGCAAACTCCCTCAAACTCCCAACTCTCCCACTCCCTCCTCCTCCTTTCTCCACCTCACTACCATGCCCCAGAAGATCTCGGTATTCACCCCCATAGCATACGTTGTTATACTAGCTGTGATCTTCTTTACCTTCACCAAACTATACAGGAAAAAGAAGATAAGTAAGTAGGCCATTGACACCCATGATCTCTACTCTTAACGTGAACCCCACCTAACACTACCCCAGATGATCTAGCCGCTCTACAGCCCTGGTACGACGAGAATATCAAAAAACAAGTCTATCTTTCTCTCAAAGAAACCTCCAACACCCAGAAAGTCCCCGACAAGCTTCTGAAAGCGGCTCTGTTGCAATGGGCTGCTGAAAACGTCCATCGCTTGCTTCGAATGCGTCTAGGCAAGCAAATCCTCGTCACTTTGCACCAGCGCGGGTCTGTTGGTGATGACGTATGGACTCGTTTCACCACCAGTGAGAAGATTCTTGTGCTAGACATGGGCGAACTTGCTCAGGAAGCCGATTCGCTCAAATCAGGCTGGAGCCAGCAGATCACCCAGGTAGCCAGCGAAATAGCTCAAAACATGGCATTGCGACGTCGCATCGGCGAGGTGCGGCAGGAAAACGAGTACCGCGAGGTGTGGGAGGAGCTGAAGAAGAAGAGTTTGGATGATTTGGAGGCGGAGAATTAGCGAGGAGCGGAGCGACGAGCTAACGAAGCAATTGAAGCCAAACGAAGTGCAATACGAAGAGCAAAGCTATATGAATAATACGAAAAGCAGCTAAACACCAAGCCGCATATGGTAGTGCGGAAAAACTGGCGGAAAATTTAGCGGAATATCGCAAAAACGTAAAATATCACTAACGGAATACGCAAAGGTAAAATATGAAAACGTAAAATACGCAAAACATGTAGAAATACGAACTGAAATACGCAAACATAAAATAGACAAACGTAAATACGCAAATGTAAAATACGAAAACCGTAAATACGCAACCGTAAAAATACCAGAACACACTTCTCCATGCAATTACTATATACACCGAATGCAATGACAATGAATTCCGTAGCATTTTTGCTGCAAACTAGACGTAGACAATGATGGGAGATCAACGTAGCATGGTTTATCTCCAAGTAAAATCGTTTTGTAAATTTTAAGTTCTTCTGAAGTCAACTTCTTGTAAGTCTCGTAAGCTTGTCGAAGCTCAAGTTCTTCTCGTAGGCTCAAATTCCTCGAAACTCCTCAAAAACTCCTCAAAAACTCCTCAATTCCTTCTCGTGAACCTTCTGAACCCTCAAACCTCCTCGTGAACCTACTTTCTCTTCACCTCCCTAAACTCTCCACCCGTCTCCACAAACACCTTCTTGATATCCAGCCCCGACAACGCATTCCCCGCATGCTGTCGTCGCTTCAGAAACTCCTCTGCAAACCGTCGTCCGTTCATTATGCTCGAGTTCGCATAGATGATATCTGCAATGATATCCTTGGAATCCGGCCCCAACGGCAAAGTCACCAGCATACTGACCAATTCTCCCTGATTAACTCCAGGATTCAGGCCCCGAATGGCCGATTTGCACCATTGCATAAACGTCACGGCTCGGCCTGGAACCTTGATGGTCGTCGTAGTAGCTACCGGCGGTGCTGCTGCTGGTTTCTTAGTGGCATTTGTCCAGCCTCCATTGTTCTTGACTCCTCCTTTGACTGTAGTCCATTCCACATCGACATCGTCATTGGCAATCTCCTCGTCATTCTCAACGTCCAACACAGGTTCCTCTTCAACAACTGGGGCTTTGATAGGCTGTGAAGATACTCGTTTCAGAGGAAATGCCGGCGTAGTGTGCGAAATCACTGCTGCATAGCTTCTTCCAGTTGGTGTCAAAACCGACGCATTTGCTGCTTGAGCTCTCTTCTTGGCTTCCATTTCCTCCTGCTGGATCTGAGCCAAAGTTTTATGAGTCGCAGTGGAGGCAGCAGTTGATACACTTGCCCATCTGGCAGGAGTTGCTGAGTACACCGGAGCGGGCTTCTTCTCCACAGGAGCAGGCAGAATCTTGGTTTTGAGATTCTCCAGCTGCTGCTTCTGATGAGTGTGTTGTTTTTCAAGGATTTTCTGTTTCTCCAATGCCTGCTGTTTCTCCAGGGCTTGTTGTCTCTCCAATGCCTGCTGTCTCTCCAAGGCCTGCTTCTTCTCCAAAGCCTGCTGCTTTTCTAGGGCCTTCTGTTGCTGAAGAGCCCTCTGCTGCTCCAGAGCTTGTTGCTTCTCAAAAGCCCTCTGTCGTTCAAGAGCCTGTTGTTCCTCGAGGGCCCTCTGCTCCTCAAGAGCCTTCTTTTCTACAGCCTGCTGCTTCTCAAAAGCCCGCTGCTCCTCCAGGGCCCGCTTCTTCTCCTGCTCTCGCTCCTTGACCTTCTGCTTCTGGACCTCCTTCTTCTCCTTCTGGATTTCCTCGTTCAAATCTTTGATCTCTGCAGGGACTGACTGTGGTGTTGAATCAGCGACCTTTGACCACGGAGCAGCCACGCTGGAGAGTATTTTCGGCTCTCGAACACGTCTGACTGGAGGCAGAGGTTCGGGCGCAGGAGCAGATTGAGCTCCAGTAGGAACTTCGGAGAATTCTGCAACAAGAGATTCAGTAGAATGGGTCTTCGGCTTGTCAGCTTGCCTTGTCGTCGATTCCACCGGTTTCTGCGTGCTAGCATGACCATTCGACAATCTAGCCGTTGACTTTTCCGCAGATTTCTCCGTAGTTTTCTCCGCAGATTTCTCCGCCTTATCCCCATTTCTATCAGACTTGCTGACAGTGCGTTTCAACTTCGGGGCCATTTCTGCCCCCACAGAACCCACACCAACGGCCCCGTGAATACCACTTCCTGTAGAAGATTTACGATCAGAAACAATTGCATCACCCGACTCCACTGACTGAGAAAGATCCACAATATTGGTGTTTCCACTGGCAGGAGATCTTCCAAAGACGTCTGCAACACTAGCAATTCCAGCTGCAGGAGATCGTCCAGCAGCAGGAGAACCAACAGCACTTGAGAAAGCAGACGACTGACGTGGGACACCAATCTGATTCAGAAAAGATCCCTGGCCAGGCGACCCCACTGATGGTCTAGGCGAACCCACTGAAGGCCTGCTCCAGGACCCAATAGGCGAAGAATCAGCACGCTCAACCGTCCGAGAAATGGGTGCAAGAGGCACGAGAAACGGCGCTGAGACGTCGTTGATGTTTATCTTGAACTGCTTGAGAGTCGTGAACTCCTGCTGTTCGACTCGACGAATAAGAAGAGTATCAGGTAACCAATTGTTCTTGTACCAGGCCTGCATCATGATACCATTAAAAGGACCCTGGTCAACGCCGTTAGCATCCCGGTAAGTCCACATGATCTTCTCAGGACTCAGCAGAGTCTGCGTCAGTCCAGGAGGTGGAATGGTGCCGAGAAGAGCTGGGGACGGCGACACAGGGCCTGGAACGCCTCTGAAAAGAGCAGACGAGCTCCAGATGTCCCGTGAGAGCTCGCTGCTGGAGCGCTCTTTCTTGTCGAACGGCAGAATCGGAACAGAAAGCGGATCGGGCTTCTCAGGGTCCAGGGGCTTTTCAGAGTCCACGTCGTCCTGTGCCTTGGCCCTGGGCTTCTTCTTGCGCACTTTAGGCAGCACAGACTGGTATAACTCCGGTTTTTGAGCCTGCTGGAACTCCTTGTTTTCTTTCAGCGAGTCCCTCATACTGAAAAGTTCGTCCAGATCGTACGTAGTGCCTCCAACGAGCTTCTCGATAGCAGGGACGTCGTCTTCGTCGACGGGAGGAACAGTCGTCCAGAGATGCGATCTGTCGAGTTCGTCTTTGACGGAGGGGGTGCGGGAGGCGGTTTGGGCTTGTTTTTGGCCGTTTTGGGTTTGTTTTTGGCCGTTTTGGGCCGTTTTTTGGCCGTCTTGACCTGTTTTTTGGCCATCCTGACCCGTTTGAACGCCGTTTTGTCCTTGTTTATGGCCATTTTGCCCACCAGGAGAAACCAAATCTCCCTTGCTCAGTATACTGCTGTCATGAAGCGCCGGAGCGGGATTCCAGCCAAGGTTTTTGGAGCTCTCGTGGGGTTCAGGTGCCCATCCGACGGTGCTCAGCGGGTTAGCTAGGGGTCTGGGGGTTAGAAAAGATACAATTGATAAATAGACGATGGGGAGACGATTGGGGAAGAAGCGGAGAAAGTTGCGGGAAATTCCACGGCGTTTGGCGGCAAATTTGGCGGGATTTGAGGGCGGAAAAAGTACACAAACCGCCGCCATTGCCGCCCACAACGTCGGTTCGGACCCAAATTACATCAAAATGGAGCTGAAATCCAGGAGATTCGCCTGAAATAGCTCAAAATACCCGCTTCCGCCTGCCGCTCCCGAAATCATCGGTCCTCTCCTCCCCCTCTCTTTCATCCGACCAGTTCTTCAATACCTACCGTTGCGACGAAAATAAGTCCTCTTTTCCAGTCATGTGTTCAAGTATCCGCCGATCCAGTTACAATACGTCTCGTTCTGTGGTGCAGTCGTGCTTTTATCTATGGTTGTCAAGAATTAGAGTTTTACGCGATGTGTAAGATTTTTTAGCCATCAAACCATTGAATATCAGCGCAGGGGAAAAACCGTTGGGATTGGGAGTTTAGTGGGCGGCGGTATGGGGCGGAGAAGTTGGCGGGGAAATACGGGAATTACGTGAGGAGGAGACTGTAGAAGGGGTGAAGGGGGTTTTTTAGTTATCGTATCGCTTGTTTGACGTTTTTTCGTCTTGTCGTTGTGGTTCCCAATGGTATTTTAACTTCGTACTTAACTTCGTACTTAACTTCATATTTCACTTCTTCACTTCACATCATATATTTCACTTCGTAGATCACAACGTAAAGATCCAAACAACGTAGTAAAACTACCCGTAAAGTACGTAATTACATAACTACGTATCACATAGTCCATGTCTCGTCCGAAACGTAATGTAGGCGACGACGAGCATGGCAGCAAGAGGCCCAAAGTCGCTGAAGAAAGCGAGGCAGACGATGACCTCGACAGCCCAGATAGCGCCGAACACCACGCCAATGCCCCCGCCGACCCCGACCTCTACATGGACACCGTCACCCGCCGCAACCTCGACTTCGACTTCGAGAAACTCTGCTCCGTCACGCTCGCCAGCAACCACATCTACGCCTGCTTGGTCTGCGGCAAGTACTTCCAGGGCCGCAACCGGTCTTCTCAGGCGCATTTCCACAGCATTGACGCCGACCACCATTTGTTCATAAATCTGCAGACGCTCAAGGTGTACGTGCTTCCTGAGGGCTCGGAGGTCCATTCCAAGTCGCTGGATGATATAAGATACGTGATAAACCCGACTTATACGCCGGATCAGGTACGCAACTTGGACCGCCCAATTACATGCTACGATCTGGAACATCGTGCTTACAGGCCTGGACTAGTCGGACTGAACAACATAAAAGCCAACGATTATGCCAATGTGGTCATTCAGGCGCTGGCCCATGTCTGTCCGCTCAGAGACTACTTTCTGCTGGGCAACCTGCCTTCTGGAGCGTCTGAGCTGGCCAAACGTACGGGAATTCTAATACGGAAACTGTGGAATTCCCGCGCATTCAAATCACATGTATCTCCACATGAATTGCTGCAATTGGTGTCGTCGGAATCGGCCAAAAAGTACTCGTTGGGCTCCCAGGCCGGAGCGTACCAATTCATGAGCTGGTTTCTCAACCATTTGCATACCTCCTTGGGGGGAAACAAGCGCCCGGACTCCAGCATTGTCTACGAGACGTTTCAGGGAAAATTGGTCGTTTCCACGCAGAAAGTCGTCTCAGATCAACGGTCCTTCGCTACAGAAACACAAACCACAGAGACAGAGACGCCATTTCTGTTTCTAGCGCTGGATCTGCCGGCTGCACCGCTTTTCAGACCAGATACGGAACAAGGCCCGTCGATACCACAGGTACCATTGACGCAATTGCTGGCCAAATACAACGGTACAGTCGCTCAGGAACTTCCAGGCCAAGTAAGAAGGTACCGACTGCTCAAACTTCCTCAGTATCTCCTTCTACACATAAAGCGCTTTGACCAGGACTGGAAAAACAGAAACCCTACAGTGGTAAGTTTCAATGTCGACGGCTTAACGTTGCAGGGTACAAAGTACAAGCTGGTCGCCAACATAGTGCACCAGGAGGAGTCGTCGAGGCATTTCTGGAAGATCCAGCTGCGGGATATTGCTACGGACGAGTGGTACGAGATACAGGATTTGCGGATATCGAAGGTGCGGCCGGAGCTGTTGTTTCTGGAGGAGAGTGTGATCCAGGTATGGGCGGGGGAGACTCGGAAAGCGAGTGAATAAGACTGACTCACGAAGAACTACGACTTATGATATGGGCTACGAGATGACTTATCCGATATGGTGCGACTTACGATATGGTGCAATTCGCAATTGTGTACTTGTGATGCTAAAACTAGCGGTTTGGTACAACTTATTCACTATAGAGCACTAGTGACCGCACAACTTCTCAGAAACGACACACGAAACAGTGCATTTCTTACGATTATCTGGCAAAATCATTGCATTTTATATCTTACGGATGCCATACTAAAGCTGACTAAGCTAAGAAGAGCTCGGCATAGCGTGGAGATTGGATGTGGATATTTCATGGAATTTCACAGTTTCAGAACTTAGCATGACGAGCAGTTACAGTTACAGATGATGCTTTCAGGATGATTCTCTCAGGATAAAGCTTATTCTAGACGTACAACTATTCATGATTTGTACAACATACACCGTACAACGTATGCATGATACGACACAGCACGCAGCTGTTACTATTCACGAACTCACGAACAGCTCTATGATACATTACTGATATTTGCTATTATCTGCTTGTGGCATTGCCATTACCCGGCTTTCACGCTTTTGCTTTTACCCTGCTCTTCTCTTACCCTGCTTATCTACTCCATGCCGATTCTTCGTGCCATCTGGCTATGGATATCCACCGCCCTGTGATCTCCTGCATATATATCCTCCCACTCTATTCTGCCGTCCTTATTCTCCAGAATCTCTCGATGCAAATCAACGCCGGGTTCCATGAATGATGGCGTAAATGCGCTGTTATTTAATGCTTCAAACTCCATGGCTCGTCGTAGAGGCTCGCCTAATCCATATACTCGTCGCATAGATTCCATCTTGAAGTCCATCTGAGTCTCGTTCCATTTCTCCAGTCTGCTTTTTAAAGGATGCTGTCCATTGACTTTATGGCTCAGAGGCACTGGCGCTTGCTGGTTTCTTATATGATCCGGTAATGAGTTGGTAGTAGTGGCAAAGGCATCATCTACCGTTGACATTTCAATGGTATGGCCATTTTCGGGGATGAATCGTAAAGACTGATGTTAGGGGAGTTGGGGGGAGGAGGGTGTTTGCACATACCATTGTGGGGATTTGAGGAGTTGAAAGGAAGTGTTGAAAGGAAGTTAAGTTGAGAAGTGTGATGGAATTGAAGTTAAGTGGGAGCCGAATTGGGTAGAAGGGGGTTACCCGGGAGCAGCACGGGGGAACAGAGAACGAGAAGAATAAAGAATTATTGGATATTTAAGCATATTATTATCGTCTTTTTTCTTAAATATTATATTAAACACCTTAAACCCTCTAGCTTTTGAAGTTTTGCTAACAAACACCCTGCCCTAACCCTTATGTATTCTCCGTAGAAACTCTCTTCCCCACATTTTACCACTCCTCAATTACTCCCGATTGTATCGCGCTCGACAGAAACGTCTGTTCGTATTTTCCCTGTTCGAACTTCCCTTGATCGTATTTACCTTGCTCGTACTTTCCCTCGTACTTTCCCTCGTACTTCTCCCCGTACTTCTCCCCGTACTTCTCCCCGTACTTCTCCCCGTGCTTGCCCTCCATCTTATCTGATCTCCCCCAACCCTCCGTATCCTCAAACTCAAACACACAATTCTCCAGCACAAAACTCCCCGAGCTGCTCGGCGACGCCGTCATCAGCTTCTGCACCGCACTAGCATCACTGAGCTGGTTGTTCAGATCCCCCAGATATCCCACTCGAGCTGCACCCAGATCACTGTTCTTCAGATCCTCGTAACAATGCAGCAGAAGCGGCGAGCTGTCCTTTACGGCATAAAACATGCCCGACAGAAAGTCCACCTGACGTTGTAATTCGACCGAGAAGTTGAACCCAGCGCTCACTAGGCGTAGGAACCGCGTAGTCGTGTACAGAGCCAGGGACACCGTACAGTCCGAGAACATGTACTCCAAGTTGCCGAACGACTGCACAATGTTGACAATGGCCGTCGCCGCCTCGACGCATCGGCGATATCCCCATTGCAGATCAATGATATCGGCCAAATTAGGGTACTCCGAGGCGGCCTTCATGGCTGCACACACCAGCGAAACCTCGGTGGCTTTGGCGAAAAAAGGCACAAACGTGCACGAAGAAGAGGCGTCGAAGAAGGTGCGCGGCTTGAAGGCGACCTTGTTGACGAGCCCCAGCATCTTGACGACCCGTGCGTACTGGTCGCGCCATTGGGGCTCGTCTCTCGTGCTTGCAAAGCCCACCGGACGGTTCAACAGGTCTCTGACGAGAAAGTCGCACTCGTAGCAAATAAGCTGCAGTACTCGCGGATACCTGCATCGCTCAATTGAGTCGGGATCAGCCAGAAACGACCGTGGAGACGCACACGTATTGGGCACGCCCTGCTCGTAGCGCCCATCGTCCACGGGATATCGCGTGCACACGTGCTCCATGTCCACGATGCAGGGGTTCGAGCTGAACTGCGCAGTCAGCCGGTCGATGGAGATCATGGCCCAGTACGTCTTGCGCTGCTCATCCGTGTACGAGTCCGTGCTCTCTATACACTCGACGTGCGCAGGCACCTCGCTGTCGATCTTCTGGTAGCTGAAATGATGGCATATTCGCAGCGCCTCGGAGCACGCGACGCTGGCGTGGATATGGCGATCTCGTTTCCATTCCAGGCACGTTATGAGAATCAGGGCCTGAATAGTGTCCAGGTGATTGAACCCCTTGGTAGCGCCGTACATCTCAAAGTCCTTGTATGCGTACTCCTTGGCCTTGCCTGCATACACAATGGCCAATTGGCGGTACTCGTGGACGGCGTAGGCGCCCATGGCCAGCATGGCGAACTGCTTGCAGAGCCTCGGCGCGTTTTCCGGCGGCCCACGCAACCGGCGGTAGAAATTGCCTCGGCTGACGATGGGGATCCAAGCGACCGTTCCGCTGAAGAAGATTTTGTAGAGCTCGTCGGCGAAGCTGTCGTTCGGCAGACTGGGATCCTGGTTCTCGTACAGCATGCTCTGCGAGACGGCCAAACCACTACGGGACCGCGCCAATTCCAACTCCAGCCTGTTAATGCGGTCATTGAGCTCCGTCAGAAGCGGCTGCCGATCAACGAACTTGCGCTGGACGTCCGCATAATGGCATTCTTTCCGGTTGCGCTTGCTGCACGAGGAGCACACCGGCTTCTCACCGTCGCATTTGAGCTTGCGTTTCCTGCAGAAGTCGCAGGCTATATGAGGGAATTTCTTAGGTGGGTTCATAAGCTACGGATAAGCTGTTAAGCTGCTACGATAAGCTACGATACTGTGCTACTACAGTACTATGCACTATGGACTACGATCCTATGACACTACAATACTATCGCACTATCGCACGCACTAAAATATAAAATACTCCCACAATGTAACGTCTCCGGGCCTGAGTCTGGCCAAGCCATTACATAATGTGACCAGCCAGTCAAAAGCGTTGTATATTCTGACTCAGACCTTGGTGCTGGTGCAGGCCGTTAGTCATCGGTGCCGTTTATAGTTATCGTTACAAGAAAAAGAGGATGGAAATAGTAGAAAATTAGGGGGTTATAGAGGATTTTATGAGCTATTCATGCTTGAAAATTTGAAAATAAATCGACGTTCTATTGTTTTTATCTCGTTTCTTTATCGTTTCTTTATCATGATCATCAGTTCGGCATCCTAAAGGGGTATATTTCCGATCCGAGGTTACCCGGCAGTAACCCACAAAAAGACCGTCGATATCCGAGACAAGATTTAATATATTTATCTTATAATTTATCTTACATTAATTCGACCTAAATGCTCATCATTCCTTCCATCATTCCTACCTTTCCCCCTACCTTTTTCCATCTTCTTATCATTCTTCTACATCCCCGCTTATAAATCCCTTCCCCATGCCAAGAAACCTAGAACCAGATCACCCCATCAATAATTAACTAAAGAAACGAATAAGAATTCTCAAACTCGCCAGTCATCCAGGACGGCCCAAAGAGAACTTCCTCCGTATGTTTATCCGTAGTTTTTCCGTATTCTTCGCCTACCATGGCATCAATGTATGAGTATTCCGTAGATTGTAGACCCAGCTTATCGGGAATTTCCTCAAATGGATACTGATTTATCGTGTCGTTTTCCGAGCTGCTTGGAGACGTGGAAATGTGGAGATCCTGGGGATTGGCGGCAGAGAGGCTTGCAGGGTTGTAAATAGCAGTTTCAGAAGCAGCACTCTCCACAGAACAGCTCTCCACAGAACCACCCTCTAAACTCTCCGCATCACCCCCCACAGCACCTTCTATAAAACCACCCTCTGTAGCATCTCCCACAACCCCAAATTCTCCCCGGTCATACAGCCCTCTCAATGCCCCGATCCGCGACGCAATCCTCGGCAGCGGGCTCTTCAGATCCTCGTAGCAATGTTTCAGAAACGGCAAATGATCTTTCGACAAGAAGAACATGTGCGTTATCATGTCAATTCGATGCTGTAGCTCCGTCGAGTGCCGGAACGCCGTGCTCAATCGAAGAAACTGTGCCGTAGTGTAGACAGCCACGACCACCGTACAGTCGGCGAACATGGCCGACAAATCCTCAGTTGATCTCAGCAGATTTATAATATCCATCGACACCTCCAGACATCGATTGTATCCCCATTGCAGATCAATGATGTCAGCTAGGCCGGGATGCTCGTAGGCTGTGATCATGGCTGCACAGATCAGCGATACCTCGGTGGTTTTTGTAAAGTAAACAATGATCTTGTTCAGGCAGATCGAGTGCGGCGACACGGCCAACTTGCCGGCGACACTGCTAATGACACGGAAGAGTTCCAGGGCCTTTTCGTGCTGCTTGCGCCAATGGGCCTCGTTCCTGGAGCTGCTGCACCCCACGGGCCGATTGAGCAGATCTCTGACGAGGAAATCGCATTCATACGAGATGATCTGCAGTATTCTCGGATACGGGCACTGCCTAATGAGCTCCGGGTTCCTCATGATGGCTCGGGGCGATACACACGTGCTCGGCAGGCCCTGCGCGTACTGCTCGTCGTCCACGGGAAAAAGCGTGCAAATATGCTCGACTTCCACCATGTAGAAGTTCGGACTGAGCTGCGCGGCCCACCGATCTATGGATACGGCGGCCCAGTACGCTCGGCGCATCTCGTTGAGATCAGCGTCGGCGCTCTGGATGCTCTGCGCAGTCACGCCGCTGTCGATCATTTGGTACTTGTACTGATGACATAATCGCAACGCGTCGCCGCTGGTGATGCTCGAGTGCTTGTTTCGGTCCAGTTTCCAGTCCAGGCATGCGACTAGGATCAACGCCTGGATGTTGTCGAGATGACTGAAGCTCTCAGTGTGCCCATTGAGCTCAAAGTCTCGGTGAGCATGTTCTTTGGCCTTACGGCAGTATAAAGGAGCCAGTTCGCGATATTCTGGGATTCCTGTAGCGCCCAGGGCAAACATGGCGAACTGCTTGCATAAGCGAGGCCGACTAGACGGAGGTCCGTGCAGTCGTCGGAAGAAATTGCCTTTACTGATGATAGGAGTCCAAGCTACCGTTCCGTTGAAGTACGATTTGTACAGCTCATTGGCCATGTTGGTGTCTGGAAGATGAGGATCGTGGAGCTCGTCGAAAGCCCCAGGCTGAGCCAACTGGGATTCCAGCTCGTCGATGCGACTTCGCATCTCCTTGAACAACGGCTGTTTCCGATTGAATTTTCTCTGAGCCTCAGCATACTGGCATTCAGTTTTGTTGCGTTTCAGGCACGAGGAGCAGATGGGCTTTTGTCCGTTGCATTTGAGTTTTCGTCGTCGACAGAAATAACAGGCAATGTGGGGAGATGGTTTGGACGATACAGACATAGTGGAAGGAAGAGAAGATTAAGGAAATTCCGGTTGCTATATACCAAAGGTTGTAGACGGAGTTAACAAGCGATGACTTCGGAGTCTGCTTAGGTAATGGTGAGTCACCGAATACGGGAACTCAGGGACAAGGGGAAAAAGAGATATTGGGGTTGGAAAAAAGATAGGATGAGGATCGGATAGGCAATAGCGGATGGCTGGCTGAGTATTGGCTTGGTTTTCGTGCTTTTAGCTCTGTAATTGTTGCGCTGTTTGTTGATTCTGCTGGTCGGAATGATGGACCCTCCGGAACAATTGCCTATTTCGGCGAGATGCCAATGATAGGATACAACACGGCGTAAGTGCGGCAAACATGCGGGTAGCGATGAGATAAAGGGCTTGAGTCAATGTGACATGGGGAGAGGGGCGGAGTAGGGAGGGTAATGAAGGGTGGATTGTAACATGGTGTATGTGACTCCGAGTTCGAGGCGCAGTGTGATGACTACTATATAGGATATAGGCTAACTAGGATATAGGCTAACTAGGATATAGGTTAACTAGAATATTAAGAAATTAGGAAATTAGGATATCAGGATATTATGATATTACGCTAAAATGAAATTATATTAATATTATATTTAGATAAAAAATAGTCGTATGTTATGTCTAAACCATGTGATGTGATATCTCTCTGCTCATCGTTGTACGCTCCTCGCTCGCTACTCAAGGCATCAAATTGACCCGTTGAAAAGTAACAAAAAACACAAAACTTCGCAACTCTCAAACTCCCACTGAAATCTCCAAACATTCCTCAATGAAATTACCCGAATTAATCTCAAAAAACCTTACATTTGCCCCACACTCACCCCACATTCACCTCCCCACTTCCCCATTGATCCCTACCCGCCAAACTTAACCTCCTACCAACCACTCCAGCATGAGCAGCGAAGCCAGCACTTCCAAACAAACAAACGCCGTCAGGAAAAGCGCACCGGGACTATCGTTACCCTGGGTTGAAAAGTACCGTCCTGTATATTTGGACGACGTAGTAGGAAATGAAGAAACGGTAGAAAGACTCAAGATCATCGCTCGTGACGGCAATATGCCCCACATGATTCTATCAGGCGCGCCGGGAATTGGAAAAACAACAACTATACATTGTTTAGCGCATGCTCTGCTTGGCGAGAAAATATATAAAGATGCGATATTGGAGCTGAATGCCTCGGATGATCGAGGAATCGACGTTGTTCGCGGCAAAATCAAGGCGTTTGCGCAGAAAAGCGTGCAATTACCGCCCGGAAGACACAAAATCGTCATTCTCGACGAGGCCGACAGCATGACGCCCGGCGCGCAGCAAGCTTTACGACGAACTATGGAGATTTTCTCAAATACTACGCGGTTTGCATTCGCTTGTAACCAGAGCAATAAGATCATTGAGCCCATTCAGAGCCGATGTGCAATTCTCCGATATACAAGATTATCAGATGAAAATATACTTAAACGGCTACTTGAGATCATCAAGGCCGAAGAAGTCAAGTACTCTGACGACGGTTTGAGTGCTCTGCTCTTTGCTGCTGATGGAGACATGAGACAAGCTATTAACAATCTCCAGAGCACTTGGAGTGGTTTTGGTTTCGTCAATGGTGATAATGTATTCAAGGTGGTCGATACGCCGCATCCTGTGGCTATTCAGCGCTTGCTCAAGGCCTGTGATAAGTCTAATATCGACGGTGCTTTGCTGGAACTGGATCAACTATGGGATAAAGGATACTCAGCTGTAGACGTTATTTCTACAATGTTTCGAGTCACCAAGAGTCTGAAGGAGCTCAGCGATGAACAGAAGCTGGAGTTTATTAAAATTATAGGATTCACGCATATGCGGATTCTGGAAGGTGTGGGGACGTACTTGCAGCTGGCTGGATGTTTGGCGAAGTTGTCAAAGGGAGGAAAGGAGAAAATATGAGGGTCAGATATGAGGATATGATATTATGATATGATATTATGATATGACGGGGTTTTATGAGAATGCAGGGTGTTTATGAGTGTTTAGCGCGCGCTTAATGCTAGCACTACTACTTCGCCGCTTTACCATCGCCGCTTTGCTGTATCGCCGCTTTATCGTATCGCCGCTTTATCTTATCGCCGCATTATCTCATCGCCGCTTTATCGTATCGCCGCTTTACTATCGCCGC
>JAJMJB010000055.1:0-37400 GCA_030568895.1 Casaregolazyma suthepensis
ATGTTTATAATATACATAATTCAGAAGTTTACTAGGGGTTTTGTTGTTGTTATTGTCAATCTTATGCTACAACTTCCTCGAGTCAGGACTCATAGCACAAAAACCATCAGAACACAACGCTACGTGATTAAAAGGCAGTTTAAATTTAACAGTTCTTCTAACAAAAGTTATAACTATTAAAATATAGCCAATAAGAGCTCATTCTATGCCACGTGACGTACATATCTAGGTAAATACCTAAAAAAACTAACTACCTATCTACGGTACCTATTTACTTATAACGAAGGCCATTTGGAAAAACATTCAAAATCCTCAATTAATTTGAATATACAAACAATTAGACATCCAAATCCATCAATTAATACAATAAATAACTTATTTTATTACCAGTGCATTGTTGTGCAAAGCACCACCGGCTTACTCTAGAGTCAAATACCTTCAGACAGTAGCGATTTCGGAGCTTCAAGTTTCTCCACAAGCTTCCCTCCACTCTTAAGACCGATATCTAAAGAATATGCATCGAGAATATTCAGAAGAGTCAGAAGCAATTCCGTATAAACCCAAGTATCTTGCTCGGCATGCAGCGAATCAACCGGCATCAAGGCACGGTACTGGAGATTATTAGCAAACTCATTGATAGCCAAAATCTTGGAATCATCCCAAGAGAGATCACCCTGTCGCAATGCTGAAAGATAGTCTCGAATAGACCGCAGTTTGTGCTCAAACATATCCAGAGCGTTGATCTGTGATGCTAATCGACTGATTATGGGGTTCTCAGTTCCAGTACTATCAGAACTAACAGAGACTATTCCTTCGACGGCTATTCTCTCGGCCTCATCGGTGACTATTCTTATGGGGATTTCTGCCAATTGTAAATTTGATGCTTGAAATGTACCTTCATAGGCAGTTATAGGCAGATTGCCAGGACCCCGGGTAGAAGCCCCGTCCGGATAGAAGAGTAAAACGGTAGAAATACTGAAAACAGAAGACAACTGTCTATAAATAGTATAGGTGGATTCGTCTGGTTGTAAGGAAGAGTGGTGGCCCGGCCGAATGTGAAAGAATCCCAGGATTTCCTGATCCGTAAAGGTGGTTGTATCTGAGTGTTAGCCATTATGGATAGCACCGTCAAAATAACCAAATATAATATACCCACACAATTGTAACTTTCCGTTGACATAGTCCAAATCAACGGTATCCTCAGTGCATTTGACGTCAAAGGCGTTGTTAACAACGACCGACTTGCCGTCTCTGATCCCGAAGAGAAGACCAATTACTGGAATTAGACAATAATTACAAATAACCTAGCTAATACCTACATGAAGAGCGTCCTTCGACTTTCGTGCGGGTGTAATAATCGGAGATGTTGAGAATGGGCAGTGGGTGTAAAACTAACGAAGCTTTGGACATGGTGAAGTGAGGAGGGAAGAAAGTGAGGAGGGAAGAAAGTGAGGGTGAGTAAAACAATCATAGAGTAAAACTTCAAAACCGTTAACTTCATAACCGTTAACTTCAAAACCGTAAAACTTAAAAACCGTAAACTTCATAAACCGTAAAACACTATAGCGTAATAATCAATAAATACAGGCCACGTCAAAGGAACGTCTAAAGCAAGTCCAAGAATATGATAATGATACCTAATTGGCCCTCCGAGGGTAGCTGATCTAACTAGCCCAGAATAGCTGATCTAACTAGCCCAGAATAGGTGAACTAATTAGCCCAGAATAGGTGAACTAATTAGCCCAGAATAGCTGATCTAATTAGCCCTTGCCGCTTGCTTAGAACCCGCCGGCTTGCTTAGAACCCCGTCAATGGTCCATATCACGCCGTTTTTCACCGATTTCGTAGATACCACGTTGATCTCGCTGTTATCCAGCATGTTCTTAATGACAAACGAAGCCCCATGCTGCTTAACCTCCAGAGCAACTCCTCCTTCAGTCATTATGCACACAGAATCCTCATGGCACGGCATGCCGTCCTTCAACGACCCGAAAACAACATGACTGTCAACAAACATGCGAATATTGGAACGAGCTCGCTCCTCCTGCTGTCGCTCGTTGCCCTCGACTGGAAACGGGTATTCCCAGGGCTTGGATGTCAGCTTGGTCACAGCCTGGTCAGCCGGAGCCAGGACAATGCTGTAGCTGCGAGCATTGTTGAAGCGGGACTCCAAATCAGCGAAGTCTCGCACATAGGCAGAGAAGATAGTGGCGTCTCGAGTGACGGCCAGCTGGGTCTTGAGCAGAGTAGGGCCTCCTCGAGGAGTTTCCCAGTCCCAGCTATCTTCGTCGTCCTCAGAGTCGCTGTCATAGGTCAAGTCGGGCACGTCGGCATCGAGACCAGGCTGCACAGCATGCACGTCTTGGGTTCCATGCCAATTATCGAGCAGCTGGTTGCCACCAAGCAGGCGTCCGGGCTGGAACTGGAACCGGCTGGTAGGAACCAACAAAAAGGCTTCCGAGGTCATGATTCCCTGGATGATTAAGCAGAGTATGGCTGCCAGCATGGTCAGCGAGTAGTTCATGGTGAAGTAGAGGTAAGTAGAGGTAAAGTAGAGGGTAAAGTGGAGGTAAAGTAGGAGGTGAAAAGTGAAGTGGTGGAAACAAAACTGAAATACAAACTGAAATACAGGAATTCGAGGTATAATGGACGAATTAGCGATATTTGCACTATAACGGTGAAAATTGCGTGCAAAATTCCGCCCAAACTCGTTGCAGATATCAAATTTGAGCGATAAGGATTTTTTTCGTCGTTTTTATTGTACCTTTATACCTCTAAATCCCTGTACCTCTAAATCCCCGTAAACTGTCTTGCTGCCTTCCCGCTAACCCAATAAGCAGGGCTGAACTTCACTTTCCACTTATCAAAACACCGGATTCAAGCTACCAGCAACACCGAACCGCAGCAAACAGAGGGCCGAGTATCTGTTTGAATTGCGCCCTGAGAACTCTGTGAACCCGTTTGACGCTACACGGCGACTGGCAGCTGCTACGAGCCCCTCGCTACACTCTCTAACATCTGGTTCAATGTGTGGTATTTCCAGCCGCTTCTGATCTGTCTGTGTATTTATCTGCTCGCCCTAGGCTCATTAGCTAAGTCGTACTGTCAAGAATGTACCGGCCATCTCGAGATGCGTACAGAGAGCAGGGCCGTCGCAATACCACGCACAACACGCCTGAACCCACGACGTTTGATCTGCGATTTCAGCAGCCGGCGCTGGACATGGCTCTGGATCAGCGCCGCCCGTCTATCAGCCTGGGCACCGGCCTGGGCCCGTCGTTCGAGGACACTGCCATGGCCGACGACAACTTCTGGCCTCTGTACCCAATTCCTACCACCAATGCCGATTCGCAGGCCGTTTCTGTCACTGCCTACGATGCCCAGATGCCCATGAACAACGCCAGCTACTCGCCTCCAAGGAACCTCTCGGGAATCCAGCCCCAGATCCCTGCTCGCCTTCTACGTTCAAGGCGATCTTCTCTGCTTGCCGGCGTGCCTGAATCGCTGTCCAATGACAACTTCATGGCGTTTGCAAGCGAGTCTTCGCAGCAGAAACACAATCTGCTCAGGCATGACGCTCAGATGCCCAATTCCTCGTTTCGAGACGACTCGTCGCGTCCCATGCACGACCGCCTGTATACCACCAAACAGGTGCCTCTGGACTACGATTCCGAGTCCAATCGACTGAGACTCGGCAATGAATCAAGAAGTACCGGCCATAGTCCTGCTGTTCTCAACTCAATGCCTTTGCTGGGCCTGCCTTCCAAGCAGTATATGCCTGAGAATCCCGTGTTCCCTGAGCCTATCGAAACGGAGAAGGACGACTATCTTAGCAGGAAGAGGAAAAAGTACAAGGCCAAGTCGTCTATTCCGCCGGATCTGAGCTCTGTGCATTACGCTGATCAATGTTCGAAGGCAGCTATTTCGTCAAGACTGCCTCCGTACGCTCTACATGCTGAAGAGTACAATTTACTCCGCTCCCATCTTAGCTATGTTCATGTCACAACCTATCTGAACATTCGCAATGGCATTTTGAGACTATGGCTTTCGAACCCTATTGTGAATGTGACAATTGCCGAAGCTGCTGGCTGTGCAAGAGACGAGAGGTATTACGGGATAGCCGAGGTCGCCTACGAGTTTTTGATTCGTCATGGCTATATAAACTTTGGATGCGTCGAGTATACCATCAAGAATATGCTGCCTTCATTTTCTCCCAGCGAGCTCAAAAAGCCCCGAATGACCATCGTGGTGGTCGGTGCTGGTATCGCTGGCCTGGGATGTGCTCGGCAGTTGGAGAACCTTTTCCGAAGATACGCCTCGCATTTTAGCGAGTATGAGAATATTCCAAGAATCCTGGTTCTCGAGGGTCGTCGTAGAATAGGCGGCCGTGTATATTCAGCTCCATTGAGATCCGATGCCTCTGATTCATCTTCCATGGTAGATCTCGGAGCTGGTGTTGTAATGGGCTATGGAAATGGAAATCCTCTGGCCGTTCTTGCCCGAAGACAGCTTGGTCTTCCCGTGGATCCAATTGAGAACAATTTCAGTCTCACGGATGGATCAACAGGAAAGCTCGTTAGCGAAGAGAGCCAAACAAGAGCCAATGCCCTCTTTCGCCACCTAATCAACCGAGTGTCTGAATTCAAAAATACCATGCCTGAGCCGTCCACTGTTCACGGAGACAAGGCATTAATGAAAGCTGCCAAAGATCCGAAATTTCTCGCTGGTGCGGGGTCCCGCATTGAGGAACAAATGACCATCTCCCAGTTGGAGGAACGTGAGGAATTGCCAAAGGCATACGAAGATCCTGGTGAGGTAGAGCAGCAGATGGATGATAATCAGGAGACCAAGGAGGAAACTGAATTTCTGCGCAAAAACGGCTTCAAATTGTCCAACAAGCAGAAGTCGACCATCCACGTTGCCCCTGAGCCTGTGGGCGATGTTCATCCTTGCCTGGGTCAAACTCTCAATGGATTAATTGACCAGCTTTCCCAGATCGCTCAACTTACACCTGAGGACATGCGACTGCTGAACTGGAATTTTGCCAATTTGGAGTATAACATTGGCACGAATCTCGACAACTTGAGTCTTGGAAACTGGGATCCTTCAGAGGGACATGAATTCACTGGAAAAGACAGCATGATCCGTAACGGTTATATTGGACTTGCGAAAGGTCTCCATATATATCCCGAGAAGCTGGATGTGAGGTTCAAGGCGAATGTTAAAGTCATCGAGCACAGCGATTATGAATCACAAGTGATTTTGGAGAACGGCGACCGTATAAACTGCAATCGCGTAATTGTTACTGTTCCGCTTGGGGTGCTAAAGGATGAGTCGATCCAGTATATTCCAGACTTGCCTCAATGGAAAATGAACAGCATTGAACGTCTTGGGTTCGGTGTTACCAACAAAGTTGTCTTAGTATACGATAAAATCTTCTGGGATGAAACCCAGGATATGATATGCATATGCCGAGCTAAGGACGGGACGGCAATAAAGGCGGCCGATTTCAGTGAAATTCGTGGAGACTCGTTTCTTTTCTGGAATTGCTCAAAATCAAGTGGAAAGCCAGTGGTTGTTGCAATACTAAGTGGAGATGCTGCACTGAGTGTTGGCAATGAGAGTGACGATGCAGTAGTCGAACGAGCCCAAGAGATATTCGAAAGTGCTGTTCAATCTGGAAAGGATGATGCTAAATTGGTCGAGTCTATTGTGTCGAGATGGCAGACGGATCCATTTTCTCGCGGTGCTTATTCCTATGTTGGTCGGGCTGCAACTGCTGCAGACTTTGATCTACTTGCCCGTCCAGTTGATCAGGGGCTTTATTTTGCCGGAGAAGCAACATGCAGGCATTTTCCCGGTACAGTTCATGGAGCATACCTATCTGGATTGAGAGCAGCAAACGAGGTATTGACCAGTTTCATTGGGGAGATCGAGATACCGTATCCTTTCATTCCTTCTCGGTTCCACAGTGCTAGCAATACTCAATCGGCTACACCGTTGGCATCAGGGCCTCCTAGTGCCCCCGGTAAGCGCCCGATTGCCAACGAGGGTCGCCAGGGTATGCTTTCTCAGGTTCCCACAGGCGAAAACTCGTATTTTGATCCTATGCATACCAACAGCGGGTTATACAGCAATGTGAGTGAGCCGAGTCCGGTTTCATCGGTCAATGAGGCGGAGTCTGGTCTTTCATTGGCACTGACAAACAAGATCAAGGAGTGGAATGAACTGCTGAAGGAAGCTAGAGATCGACGAATATCGGAGGAAAACGAAAGATTACGGCATGACTTGGTGAACGAAATCGGCGAACGACCAGTAAAGCCAGAGCGAGGTGGTGCCAATCCCTTTCTCACGTTTCAGAAGGATTACTGGGAGAAGTGTCGTGAAGAAACAGATCTGGCTAAGCAGAAGGCCACGGCCGATCCCAAGGCCAAGGCTTCGCGAAATGAAGTACGAGCAGCCCTGGGCAAGATGTGGAGAGAGCTTGCCGAAGACATCAAGGAGCCGTATCTGAACTCGGCCCAGAGCATCAAGGACGAAAACCTCAAGAAGAACAACGAGTACCGCATCAAAACACGCCAGTACAACACCGAGGCGGACGAGTTCCGGCGCCGATGGAAGGAGGAGAACGCGTCGGAGCCGTCGGACGAGGAATTGAAGTATATTCAGCTCATCAAAAACGCCGGAGGAACTGTAGATTACGACCGCGCACAGAGCAAACGGGCAAGGAAAAGCTAGAAAATTATTTATTCATGGCTTGTATATAGCAAAACAGGCTCAATAAAGATATAATAGATGCACTTAATCGTCGTTTGCAGCATCCGAGTCGTCGTCTGATTCGCTCAGCTCGTCGTCATACTCGTCGCTCGACGTGTCGAGGGGCTCTGCGACGTCGGCCCATTCGACGAAGATGTCGCCGAGAAGACGCCTGGCACCTTTGAGCGGAAGAGGATCGAACGGGAAATAAGCGTCGACAGTAGTGAAGACTCGCTTTGTGGTGAAAAGTGTCGGTGCTTCACTCTGAGAAGAGGTGGGTGAGGAAGATCGAAAGCCACTGCCAAATCGGTTCTGCTCAATGATAGTAAAGCAATATGCTACATCTTCTCGTTGGGCAATGCTAGCGAACATTCCAACGACGGTAGACTTGCAGTACTTGAGTGGATTGAACTTGGTGACGATCATTCGTTGGAATAGCTTGTCGATATCGCACTCCCACGAAGAAGCAGAACTGTCTCCAGATTCCTGCTGAGCCTTGATGTCGTCGTCGTCCATTCTCAAAATCTTGTGACGGAAGCAGAATATATAGAAGAGACTCTGGGCTGCAGCATAGAACATTCTGAATCGACCCATACCTCCACCCAAGTGATCCACTTCCTCCTCTCTCTCGGTGATATATCTATCGACCCAACCTGCTAAGATAGACACGACAAACACAATTTGAGTTCTAGACAAGCTCTTTGCTCTAGCAATGAAAGAGGAAGTGTACTGTAGAGCCTTCTGTCGCAATTCGATGTTTTCACTTGGAGACAGACTGATCTCCAGCATGGCCACCAAAAATGCATCGAGGAGATCCGCTCTAATGCTGCAAGTGCGGAATAGAATATATTGCACTGTACGAGTGCGATGCGTAGGGAGAACGTAGGTTTTGAAGTGGCCGAGAAGAATGAGAAACAAGCTCAGACCAGAGCCCTCTTCTAGAGTCTGCGTATTGATCTTAGTATCCAGAAAAGTGAACAGCTCGCACAGGGTTCTATCGAGCTTTTTCCTAAGAAAAGCAATATTCTGAGCCGGGGTTTCAATGCCATATTCCTCTTCTTCCTCAGCACGAAATGCAGCTATGCCTTTGACTCCTTCGTCGTCCTCGTTATCACTGTCCTCATCGTCTTCTTCTTCGTCGTCGTCTACTTCGTCATCGTCCTCGTCGTCATCGTCACCATCGTCGTCATAAAGCTCAACGTCTAGCTGAACTATTCGTTCAATTATGATGGCCCAGATGCAATTCTGTAACTCCACAGCGTAGTCAGTCACCTGGAGCAAGTTCTTGACGTACCGAACATAGGCAGTTGCAGACTCAGTCTTATGGGGAAAATGCTTGGCAAATACCGTTTGCAAGGTATTAGACGAGGTCGGTATAATGCTGAGGATATGCTTCAATATTTTATGATGGGCTTCCGTGTCAGGGAAGGTGAGCTCAGCAACGACTTTATTGGCCACTTCGATCCACCACTTTGGAATGCCGGAAATGAGGACTGCCAGGAACTTGATGTATGCTTCGGTGAGCTCGGTATCGTTGAAGGAGGTCCATTTGAGCTTCAGAATGGAGCTAATGAAGGAAGCACATCGGTTCGAATCCAAGCGACTAATATCCAACGTCAATGCTTTAAGGAGCAGCTTGAGCTGATCATGCGATAAAGCTTCTGGAGAAGAAGCGGGGATTTGCAGCTTGGAAGTCAGGGCCGCGATGGGCTCGGGGTTTCGTCTATCAAGCTCATCGAGAGCGTTTCGAACCAAGGTGAGATACATTTGAGAAGCGTAGCCATTAGAGTCGTCGTCGGAAGTAGAGATTCGGACCTTTTTTTCAGGTTCACCGCCGGGAGATTGATGTTTCCGCTTGAGAGAAGACGGTGGGTTTTGTATCGATATCATAATGACGAGTTGTGACTCAGCACCGGTACTGAGGGGTTTAAATAAGGAATGGGATAAATAGGAAAGCCTAGGGAGTCTAGGAGGGGAGGCTAGAAGAAGAGGCTAAAAAGGAGCCTGGGAAAGGAACCTAGGAAACAGGTAGACTCGGTAGAGAACCTAGGCCAGGAGCTTCTATAGAGATACCTAGATAAATAGAGTAAGCCGATGGCTAAAAGAGATAATCGAAGAGATAATGGAAAAGAAAATCCGAAAAGATATCCCGTCAATCCAGCAGCCTAGCGACGTTAATGCGACTTTAATGCGACGTTAATAATTGAAAGTGAAAGAAAAATTTGGCAGAAATTTTTTGAACGGGTATTTGAAGCGAGTAGCGCGGTGGGAGACCAACGTATACCGAGCATGAGATGAGAAGAGAGGGAGAACGGGAGAAGAGAATTAGAAAGTATGAAAAGAGAAGAAAACTAAATGATGTATGACATTGATGATCTTACATGATTCTAATGCTGTAAATCTCAACCCTACAACAAAACACACGCCCACCCCAACCCAACCCTCGTTGACCCCAAAGCACACTTGTTGGTTTTGTTACCCCAAACAAGATAAATCTCTCAACCATTTTAACTTTATTGATCGCAAGTTGGCACAAGCTGTATAATTAGGAGAGGTTTGCGGCATTTGCACTGAAGGATTGTACTGAAACTAGTACTTGAATTAGCCTAACCGCAATTACCACCACTGTACTATACCATGCAGTACGTCGGCAGAGCCATAGGCTCCGTTTCCAAGACGTGGAATTCCATCAACCCTGCCACGCTCAGCGGCGCCATTGATGTCATCGTCGTGGAGCAGGAGAACGGTATGTTAGACCTACGTAGTTCTAAGTATCCCGCTAACGCCAGGCGATCTATGCTGTAGCCCATTCCACGTTCGATTCGGCAAGTTCAGTCTGCTGCGTCCGTCGCAGAAAAAGGTGCTGTTTTCAGTCAATGGAGAGCCCACGGACTTCGCCATGAAGCTCGGTGAGGGCGGCGAGGCCTTCTTTGTGTTTGAAACTGAAGGCACCGTTCCGAAGGCCCTCATCACCTCGCCCGTGGTGTCGCCGAGCTCCTCGCCCTCTGAGTCCCCCGGCACCCCCCAGAGCCTGCCGTCCAGCCTGCAGGAGCCGGATTTCCTGGACCTGAGCCAGCCGCGGTCCGGAAGCGCCGACTCGGACGCCTTTGTGTCGGCTACTCGGCCCTCGAGTTTCCTGGAGGATTCGCCGTTTTCCGTGTCTAGCACCGTGGCCAAGCATAAATCGTGGGATTTCACCGACAAGGACGCCATGGAACGAGTCAGGAAACTTACTAAACGGCTTACGGATGTCAATATTCCCAGCAGGATCACTGATAATGGGGATATTCTGCTGGATATTCACGGTTATAAGAGCAGTGATCATGAGGACCTCGTCGAGGCCCAAAGTGTCGTCAAAACCATTCTTGCAAACGAGCTCGGCGTCGAGTTCGATACTGGCATGGACACAGATGGCCATTTGCGCATCTTTTCCAAAGAAAACGGCACTCGCGATCTGTTTGACCAGGACGACGAGTACTCCAGCGACGACAATTCCGTCATCAACACCAAAGCCTTCAAGGTGCCGTATGCTCAGCATCAATTTGACTCTGATTCTGCTCTGGTAATGGCCGACGGCAATACCGGCAACTCCAGTGGGCAAATGTCCTCTGAAGACGAGGAGGAAAGCGGTATCCATTTCGTCAGAACCCTACGTCTTACTTCCGATCAACTCAAGTCTCTAAATCTGCATTCTGGCAAGAACGACGTCAAATTCAGCGTCAACCAGGGAAAAGCAGTCTGCTCGGCCAGAATGTTTTATTGGAAGTACCAGGATCCTATTGTGATCTCGGATATCGACGGTACCATCACGAAATCCGACGCTCTGGGCCATGTATTGACTATGCTCGGCAGAGATTGGACTCATTTAGGTGTGGCCAAATTGTTCAGTGATATCCGTCAAAATGGGTACAATATTATATATTTGACTGCTCGTTCGGTTGGACAGGCCGATTCTACTCGATACTACTTGCAGAATATCGACCAGGCTGGCGTAAAACTACCAGACGGACCCGTCATTTTGTCGCCTGATCGTACTATTGCAGCGTTAAGAAGAGAGGTGATTATGAAGAAGCCTGAGATTTTCAAAATGGCATGCTTGAAGGATATTCAGACGTTGTTTGCCTACGAGCAAGGAACACCGTTTTATGCCGGATTTGGAAACCGATTTACAGATGCTCTATCTTATCGATACGTTGGTGTTCCATCGGCTAGAATATTCACCATCAATTCCAACTCGGAAGTGCATATGGAGCTATTGGAGCTGGCTGGTTACAAGAGTACCTATGTATCGATTGCAGATCTGGTAGATCACTTCTTCCCTCCGGTAATTGGAGGCTCGGGGGCATCTCAGGACGACTATACGGATGTCAATTACTGGCGTGAACCGTTGATGGCGCTGAGTGACCTTAGTGAAGAGGATCAAGGAGATGCAAACAGTAGCACAGCGAAAACATCAGCTACGACCAATGCTACGTCTGCCGAGTTGACTACTGCCAGTGGCTCTAATGCAACAGGCACCAACGATGAAAATGACGAGGAGCAGGTCGAGGAAGATGGGCCGTCGTACTTGGAGAATCCGGGGGATTCGTCGTTCATTGACGATGAGTACGACGAGGAGGACGAGGAAGATGAAGACAACGAAGATGAAGAAAACGAAGAGGACGACGAGGATTACGACCAGGAGGAGGATTTGGACGAGGAGTTGCTAGAACAAGTGGAGACGTCGCCCGAGGAGGTCGAGCCGAAAAAACAGGAGCACGTAGGCATCCAGAGTGCCTCGGAGATGATGCAAAAGATGAATCTATCAGATTCCTAGAAGAAAAAATAACCGCTTGCATATTAAAAAATCATATTTATTTGAATGTAGTTGCTTTTTGCCTGGGCGGTGATGTCGGCAGAGCCGAGCCGTTGGAAAAAATGATCTGATAACATCCGGCTCATCCGATCGGTGAAACTTGGAACAGCGGCGGCAAATACGAGTTAAATACAAGTTTCTATGTTATGTAGATGGTGTATTTGCAACGTGCGGCAATTTCCGTTTTCCCCGTGCCAAAAGCGTGCATTTCGGCTGAGCAGTTTGCCCGTTGAGCATTATTTCTAAGTATAGACGCATCCCAGTTGGGTATCCCAGTTTGGGTATCCCAGTTTGAGCATCCCAGCTTTGAGCATCCCAGCATTTTGACTTCTTACACATCACAGCACAACGGGAGCGGTTGATGAGAGTTGTGATTTGAGACGACGGGAATAAGTTATTGGTGATATTTATATTATTATATTATATTATATCGAGGGTGGATAGAATTGGTTTTATTGGAAGCATTATACGCATTATAAAGCATACGCATTATAACGTATTGGAGCGCATTATACAGCCTGGCACTCTTTTCTGAGCTTTTTACTCGCCTACAACTGCGTTAAACACCTATGGATAGCGATATAATAAGCCAGAATAGCAGCGGCTCGGCTAGCACGGTTGGCAAGGAGGCTCTCGGCAAGTCCAAGACGACCCGCGTAGTCATCAATGTCCATGGAATGACCTGTGGCGCCTGTGTTTCTGCTGTGACATCGGCCGCGGAGGCTGTGGACGGCGTCGTGGAAGCCGGCGTCAATCTGATGACCGGAACGGCCACTGTGCAGTTCGACGAGGCGACAGTCTCGAAAGAGGCGATAAAAGAGGCCATTGAAGACTGTGGATTTGACGCCGATTTCGGCTCGTCTGCCCCTGAGCAGCAAGATAATGGCGGACAAGCTGTGTATGAGCTGAAGATCGCGGGAATGACCTGTGCCTCATGCTCAGGATCAGTGGAAACCGCACTTCGTGAAGTCCCTGGCGTCAAAAGTGCCGTGGTTTCCTTGACTACGGAAATAGCCAAAATAACCACCGAAGGCAATATCGGCGTTCGGCGTCTCGTTGAGGCTGTGGAGGACGCTGGTTTCAATGCCATTTTGGCTGACACTGCAGACAACAGCATGCAGATCGCCGTTCTGAATCGAGTGCGAGAAATCCAAGCCTCAAAATCAAAGGCCATCAAGTCGGCTATTCTGAATATCCCTGTAATTCTGACTATGCCTATGATTGTGCATCATCTGCCTTTTCTGGGGTTCCTACGCTCACAGCTCATTGGCTCTGTCTACCTCAATGATCTTTTGTGCTTTGCATTTGTTACCCCTGTTCAGTTCGTAATAGGCAGGCATTTCTATAATCGTGCATATTACGCAATCAGGCGTCGTGCTCCTAATATGGATGTTTTGGTAACGATTTCAACCTCATGCGCATACTTCTTCTCTCTACTTTCATGTCTTTATGTTACGATATTTCTTCACGATGGAACTCGGCCTGCTGCGCTCTGGGAAACATCTGCTATGGTAGTGACGTTTGTGTCGGTTGGCAAATATCTCGAAAATAAAGCCAAGGGCCAAACAAGCGTCGCTATTAGCAGACTACTAACCCTGGTTCCTACGACAACATGCATATATGAAAATCCGGATGTGGTTTACCAGGCTGTTGGTGGCGAGTCCGTTACAGGAATTGATCCAAGCATTTCCAAAGTTGACTTCAAGGTCAGGACAATCCCGACGGAGTACGTCCAAGTCGGTGATATTGTGCTATTAAAGCCTGGTGAAAGAGCCCCAGCCGACGGCGTCGTTATTCGAGGTCAAACTTCAATATCAGAAGCACATATTACTGGTGAGTCAATTCCCATTGTTAAAGCTCCTGGAGATTTGATTGTTGGTGGAAGTGTGAATGGATCTGGTCAGATCGATTTTAAAGTTCTCAAGGCCGGCTCCAGTACAAAACTCTCTCAAATAGTGCGCATGGTTCAGGATGCACAGACTGCTAAAGCCCCTGTCCAGCGATTAGCCGACATTGTATCTGGATTTTTTGTCCCGGTTGTTCTCGTTCTGGCTCTTTCTACATTCATATTTTGGATTACCATCGCAGTGGCTTTCAGGCTCCCTAAGACAATTGACGATAGTCAGGGTGCTTTTATGGTATGTCTTAAACTTTGCATATCGGTTGTTGTTGTTGCGTGTCCATGTGCCCTTGGCCTCGCTACTCCAACTGCTGTAATGGTTGCTTCTGGTGTGGCTGCTGAAAATGGCATTCTCTTCCGTGGCGGTGATATCCTTGAGACAGCCAACTCTATAGACACGGTTGTTTTTGACAAGACGGGTACTCTTACTGCTGGAAAACACGAGGTTGTTTCGTTCAAGTTCGACAGCGACAGATGGTCCAATTTGACTATCTGGCAAGTTATAAAGGCACTGGAGTCTTCGAGTGAACATCCGGTAGCAATTAGTTTGGTACAAAGGGCAACAGAGGAGTGTGGCTCGGACAACGGTAATATTTATTGCGAGAATTTTGAAGCTGTGGTTGGACAAGGAGCTACAGCTCAAGCACAGATCTTTGAAAATGGCGCGTATGAAAGTCACAATGCCATAGTCGGCTCTAAGAAATTGCTCGATAGTCGCGGTGTGAAATTCAGTGATGCTACTGTTTCGCCAGCGTCCGAATCAGGATTTACCACAGTTTTCATTGCCATTGATGGAATCTGTGTTGGATATACACTTTTGAGCGATATGGTTAGACCAGAGGCTGCACGAGCTGTGTCAGAAATGAAGCAATTGGGTTTAAAAGTTGCTTTGCTTACGGGAGATTCAGCTTTGGTAGCTCAAGCAGTCGCTGATAAGGTTGGCATTCCAAAGAATATGGTCTGGGCAGAGGTATCACCGGCAGGCAAAATGGCAGTAATTGAGCAGCTACGTGAATCGAACTCTCCGTTGAATAACATTGATATTTCGGAGTTCGAGATTGAAGAGGACGAAGAGAACCTCATTGGGCATGCCAAGGCATCTCGAAAGCATTCAAACAAGGTCGCTATGGTTGGCGATGGTATCAACGATTCCCCGGCACTTGCACTTGCAGATCTGGGTATCTCTATTTCAGGTGCAACACACGCAGCTATTGAAGCATCGGACATTGTTCTTATTAAGGACGCAGAACCATTGGTAGACGTTGCCAATGCACTGGATCTCTCTCGAGTCTCATTCAGACGTATTAAAATCAACCTGTTCTGCTCAATGATTTACAATATCTTGATGATTCCTGTAGCTATGGGAGTACTGGTGCCTTTTGGTATCTCACTGCATCCGATGATGGCCAGTGCTGCCATGGCTATGAGCAGTCTGAGTGTCATTCTAAGCAGTCTGCTTCTACAGCTCTGGAAACCTATGAATGCTGCTAAAAAAACCAAACCATTTTGGTCGAGCTCTAGAGGAGATTATGTTTCTCTTGCTCAGTCGTAAAATATATGAGCTATTCTAACAGCAAGATGGTTAATTTAAGATATATAGTCGTATAGACGAGCATCTGCATAGTAATATAAGATATTAAGATATTAAGATATTGTTAAAGATTATTACGATATTAAAATATTGTTAAAGATTATTACGATATTAAGATAATTGACATAAAATATTATTAAAGATAAGATTATAAAATTATTAAGATAATTAACATAAGATATTAAGATATTAACGTAAAGATCATAAGATATTTCATATGCTCCGTGCCTTCCGTTGCCATGGCAACTGCCAACCCCAAACCGGAAATACAAACATCAACATCGATCAACCAACTTCTCCACTTTCCATCCTCTCCAGCATGATTGCCGCCATGGAATCATCTTCATTGGTGCGTATACCAACAGTTGAGTCTGGAGGCGTTGATCCAGCAGTAGAAGCGCGTAGAATAAGCACCGAGGAATCAATTGATCCCGTAGATATCAAGCTATCGGTAGATCGAGTAATAGGAACAAGTGCGACCAGCAAAGCGAATTTCACACTTGTTGGCAATACATTGGCATATACAGCAGGAGCAGGAGGTATTGTGGGTCGTGTGGAAAACGGAGAGCTCAAAGACTCCAAGTTCTGCTGTATGTCGACCAAGCACGTTCAGAACCTCCATGCCACAGCTCGCCGCATGTCGACGTTCGAACCGATATTAAACAGACCGGTAGACAAGTTTGGATACCCTATTCCTTCTGACACAGCTGAGGGAATAGCTCTGGTCTACAATGGAGGAAGTAATCCTCTGAATCATATCAGCGAAGACATGTCGGGTTTAGGACTGTCACCAGCAAAGGGCAGTTCTGCAGTTAAAGATAAGATGAAAATGACCTCGTGCTTGGCCGTATCTCCAGATGAGGAGCTTCTGGCTGTCGGAGAAGTCGGCCACAAGCCTCGAATAGCCATATATTCCTTAGGAACAAGGTACAATTCGAAGCCATTGGCCATAATATCGGAGCATCGCTTTGGAATCAAGTCTCTTGCATTCTCGCCCTGTGGTCGTTATCTTGCGAGTCTAGGAACTAGCAATGACGGGTTTCTCCACATATGGCAGCTCTCACTGCGAGAAGGCCAGATCTTTCTTCACAGTTCCAACCGATGCATATCGACAATTCACGACATGAAGTGGATCAGCAAAGATCTTCTAGTGACTGTAGGTGTTCGATATGTGCGCATCTGGAGAGTAGATCTGGAGTACAAGGTGACAAAACCTGCCGCGAAGCCAGTCGTTCTTCCAGGAAAGAATATCGTACTGGGAAAACACATCTCAGAAACATTCACATGCGTGACAGTAGTAGAAGATGATTTTGCAATAGCTGGCACTGACAGAGGCGAGTTGGCGATTCTGAGATATGAACCAGATATCGACATGAGTCTAGGAACAGCCAGTCTCACTCATAGCAGGTCGCTAGGGTTCCATATAGAAAGCATTGATGTCGATAGAAGTACAGGAAAGATCTGGATATGCGGTGCCAAGCTGGCTTCTATCGAACTGGCGACGCTTTCAGGGGATCAAACAGATGTCGACGTAACAAATGTTCAATCTCTCAAGGACGAGAAACATATGGGTGTGTATGCTTTCAGAGAAGATAGCCTGGTGCTACTCAATGACAAGAACGAAATATCACTGGTCAGGACTAACGGTGACACTGAGGTAATCGCAGAAGACATTCTTGCCGGCAGTGGAATGAAGTCCCTAAGTGGTATCCGATATATCGGGAGCCAGTCTGCCGGTCACGTACTGACATGGTCGGCAGACGGAAATGTTCGCGTATGGAAACACTCAACTGGCAAGAGTATCTTTGACAAGAAAGTTGCCCTCGTGAATGGCGCGGAATTGACCTGTGCTGTCACAGGCGGAGATCCAGTCCAGCTCGCTGTGGGAGACAGCCACGGCAACCTGAGTATATTTGGCGAAAACAACGAAGCGCCAGTATTTCAATTTCAAGCACATGTCGGACGAATCACCGACATGGATATTTATATGGATAATGAGCGCCAATTGCTGGCAACTTGCAGTCGAGACAGAACGGTACAGATACTGACGAAACGAGGCAACGCACAATGGCAGCTTCTGCAAACATTGAACGACGTGCATCAGGGGAGTATCCAGAAAGTGAGATTTGGTCTGAATGGAGATCGCTTGATATCATGTTCGGCCGATAGAACAGTTCACATTCACCGTTTACTGCTAAAGGAAGCTCAAGACAGCCAAATCGTAGGATACATGTCAGAAAAAGTGCTGTCATTGCGATCTACACCGAATGATATGGTGTTAGATCACGAAAACCACCAGTTTATTGTGGCTGCAGAGAAGCAGGTGTCGGTGTTTTCGGTCGCTGCTGGTGATCTAGTAAGGTCATATCGCATGTATGACGACGAAGGGTTTCAGATCAATTCTATCTGCTTAGGAAACATTTCAGGACAGCCGTATTTGGCAGTCATGGGCGCAGATAAATGCTTGCGCTTGTATGAGCATACCACTGGGCACTTGAATTCCTTCGAATACGGGCATTCTGTAGGTGTTTCAGGTCTAGTGTGGGTATACGAAGAAATGCAACAAGCAGCACTAGCAAGTAGTGGTTTTGATGGCTGTATTTTCTTCTGGAATGTCGTCAGTCCTAAGTCTGATAAGGATGGGGATCATGTCGAAGCCGCCGTGAGTCCTAAAATGAGCCCGACAAGGAAGATTCTGTCTAAGACAGAACTCAGCAAGTTTCTGCCGCCAGAGAGAGCTTTATCGCCGACATCGTCATTACGTGCGAGATCACCATCACCGGTATCGTTGGCAAAGGCTCGAGATCGATCACCTATTCGACAACAGGCCAATTCTAACACCACAACACCTGTTCGAAAAGCACCAGGAAGTCCTCAAACGACACCAGTTACCGGGAATATCAGGCCACTTTCAGGATACAGGGCACAGAAAATAAGCCCTGTGCGCAACAAGGAAGAGCTGGATATTAGCCAACTGTGTGAATCCATGCAGAATTTCCGCGAGAAATATACATCAGAATATTTAGAATCCGACAAGAATCGAAAGGCGCTGGAAAGCCTGAAGATCGAGCTGAGAAAGACACTTACAATGTTGGACGATAGCAGTTTGGATATGGAAGGCCTGGTGGAGAAGTTTGGCCAGCAGCTGGTCGGATTGGTGGAGCAACGACTAGATCGAGGGATGATAATGGATAAGAGAGCTGATAGGTGAACAGTGGCAGGATATTTAGCGATGACGTGCAGCCGCCGACATAATAATCTGCCAATAAATAGACGTTTAATGCACTTTTTGATGAGATCACAGGTTCAGCCTGCCCCGTTTCCTCGATTCCCCGCTCTCAGGCTGCGGTTTTCCCTTCAGAGCCTCCAGTTTCTCCTTCTCAGCAGCCTCTTTCCACTTCTTGTCGGCCGCAGCAGCCTTGATTTTGACGGCTATTTGACGGTTCTGATCGTCAATGAGCTCTTTGAGCGACGGTCCCTGAGGCCGTGCATGTCGCAGCCATTGCACCCACTGAGGAGGCAGATGATAGTCCACAAGGTTCTGATTAGCCTTTTTCGGAAACACGATGCGTCTCATGCGATAAGGATTGTTGTAATTGTACATTTCCCAGAAGGTATTGCCCTCGAGATCATAGCCCACAAAGAAGCGTTTACGGAAAGGAATATTGCGCAGAGATTTCCACTGGTAATACACCTGTCTCCACTTGGGAACAATGTTCTTCAATGGTTCCATGGCAAAGTTGGAAAAATGTCGCAGGGAGGATTTGGCTGGAGGTTTGTGGAAAGTTTTCTTTTGGCTTTTTGTATGACCTGATAAATGGCAGCCAATGCGTCTGAGCCGGTGAGTGTTTTTACAGGAGGGAGGGAGAAGTAGGAATTTGGTATTGTTTCCATGTTTAATATATTTGTTTATTTATATGCCCACGTACGAACGTACTAACCTACAGAGCGGGACAAAGAAGCTCGCAGAAATGCCACCTGAGCCTATAAGGATGGTGGATCATTCAAGTCAAAGTCGGCCTGATAGTGATGTTCGTGCTGGAGGTATTTGGGCTACAGATGTGGTGATTCCCGAGTATCAAACAGTGCAGGGATCTAACTTGGTGGGTGCATATATAGTATATTTTGTCAAGATACAGCTAGTTACGGGAGGAGTTCAGACGATATGTCGCAGGTATAGCGAGTTTGATGCATTTCGTACAAAGCTGGTTCGTCGATATCCTCAAAGGACACAAGAAATCCCGGAATTGCCTCCTAAAACCGTCATTGCGCGATTTCGGGCAGATTTCCTGGAGTCCCGGCGTCGGGGGTTGCAGTACTTTTTACTTTGTATTTTATTGAATCCAGCATTTGCCACGGGAGATTTGGTACGGGGATTTGTCAAGGACTGAGGATTATGTATTAGCATGAGGTGTGAAGTAGCATGGGGTGTGAAGTAGCATGTGCAGTATTAGCATTGGGCAGGGTGTGAACTGTATTTGCATGGAAGGATATGAACTGTAGCATTGGGCATATGTGAACTGTATTTAGCATTGGGCAGTTGTGTATTTACCTTTCCACCGCATAATATTGCTATTTTATTGTATGAACTGCAAATGTCCGGATTGGGTGGATGGAGATTATCGGTGGGTGCAACTGAGATTATCTGTGGAGGTGATATGGCTGGATGTGGAGGTGATGGAGGGCTGAGAATCATGCTGGAGATGCTGAAAATCAGGGAGAATCATGCGAGAATCATGGCTAAGACAAACACAGACATTATTGCTGCTCTTTTTCTGCCCTATTACACACCTGAAACACGTCTAACAATACAGAACGTTCTCCCTACTCTCTTTGCTGGCCATGCAGCTGACTCAAGACATCTAAGCATATTTACTTGCTAAGGTTCTACGCCGCACCAAGGAAAAACTCGATAGGCGAGTCAAGTCATCGAAATAGCCCGTTGTAGTAATTTTTATCATGATTAACCGTGTAGTCAACTAGGCCGCTTTGTCATGCTTGGAATAAGTCAGCAATAGCCAATATCAGGGGGGCGTAGCCACGGTTTTCTCCGACATTCTCGTTAGATAATCGGCCGGTGCCGTTTTTTTTTAGCCGACCGAAAATCGAGAAAACCCCAAAATTAAACCATCCCCAGAAGGCAAGAAATAACTTCAACAACACGTCATGAGATGGAATAAAATTAAAGCCATATATACTAGTAGCTAATATAAAGATATATAACGAAAAAAATCCCCCAAAATCTCTGTTTTTACCCCCTCCAGCACCCCCCTTCGTCCTTTCCTCCCATTACCTAATCTTGCCCAATCCGTAAGCTTACAAACGGACTTGGTTCTAGATTTTCAAACTTGATTAGTTATTAACCGGGCCTAGTTCTCCAACCACATCTATATAAGAACCCAGGCTACCTATTCTTGCTGGTCTATATAACCGTGGACACCCATCGTCACCGTCTAATTCTTTGATATTTTCAGCCCCAAATTACTTCCAGGCGCCTAATTAATAGACTACTCCTAGCATCGTCCGTGCCAGTTGTCAGTCAGTTTATCACCCCATCCAATCAATCTTCTAGAATGGTACACAATAAGATTGTCATCATCGGATCCGGCCCTGCGGCTCACACCGCGGCCATATATTTGGCGCGAGCCGAGATAAAACCCGTTTTATACGAGGGCATGCTCGCCAATGGAATCGCTCCAGGTGGCCAGTTAACTACCACCACCGACATTGAGAACTTCCCTGGTTTTCCCGATGGAATCGGCGGCACCGAGCTCATGGAGAAGATGAAGCAACAGTCGCTGCGTTTTGGCACCGAGATTGTTAGTGAAACCATATCCAAGGTTGATTTGTCGACGCGTCCCTTCAAATACTGGACTGAGTTTAACGAGGACAAGGAACCACATACTACTGATGCCATAATATTGGCCACTGGTGCATCTGCCAATCGTCTGGATCTGCCAGGAGAGGAGCAGTATTGGCAACGAGGCATTTCTGCCTGTGCTGTATGCGATGGTGCCGTGCCTATCTTCCGTAACAAGCCTCTTATCGTGGTTGGAGGTGGTGATTCCGCCGCTGAGGAAGCCACTTTCCTCACCAAGTACGGTTCTAAAGTCATAGTGTTGGTTCGACGTGATCATCTGCGAGCCTCTGCTGTCATGGCCAAGAGACTGTTGGACCATCCCAAGGTAGAGGTTTTGTTCAACACTTCACCATTAGAGGCCAAGGGTGATGGAAAGCTGTTGACTCATGTCCGTGTCAAGGATAATAAGACTGGAGAAGAGCGTGACATCGAAGGAAATGGTCTCTTTTATGCTGTTGGACACACCCCAGCCACTGCCATTGTAAAAGAACAAGTAGAGACCGATGAATCTGGTTATATTCTGACCAAGGAAGGCACGAAGACATCTGTGCCGGGATTGTTTGCAGCTGGTGATGTTCAAGATAAAAAGTACAGACAGGCCATCACTTCAGCAGGAACCGGTTGTATGGCTGCTCTAGACGCTGAGAGCTATCTGAGCGAGTTGGAGTAGGTAAATAGATATAGATATCCGATGACTCGAAGAAATAGATTGTAAGTTTTATGTTGGTATGATGTAGAGTAGATGAACTTCAGAGAGAGTTATGTGAATTGGAAGCACGGTAGAGATGATGATCCGTAGAGTTTGATCTTTGAGTATGCGGCAAATTGATGATCAATTGTATGCATGTGCAAACTAATAAGAATAAGAGGTAGTTATTTTAGTTACTTTAGTTATTCAGTTGGAGCACACGTTTTCAGTTTTGTGTTACAAAGAGCTTAGATGAGTTCAGATAACTGGAATGTCAATGATATTGTAGGCGAAAATACACCTTTAGCATAGGAACATAAGTTTAATGTTGAGAAATTCACGTCTTATATATTTTGCAAAAACGTTAGAAATTTAAAGAAACGTTAGAAATTCTCTATGATATCAGATATATAAGTTACCCCCAGATCATCAACTATCAATAACATATAAAACTCCCATTTTCGTACAAGGAAAAATAAACAAATTCATCGATCTAAAAAGTATAATGCATATTTTCGGTGATCCGATCATACAAAAAATTATATGTGTTCGAATTATACCCCTAACTGATAAGCGATTCACTGTAGATCTCTCCACAAGCAAAATAACCGCTAATAATCTCCAGAAATTCAGGAAAATTCCAAATAACGTTCTAAGTTTCAAACAACTCAATTACGTGTCTCTGCTTTGTTTTCTATGAATATTACCGTTTCAGGACTAACAAGGACTAATGCTGCTAGATTTCTATATAAGGAAAGATCTACTTTCTAACGCATAATTGAAATAAAATAATGCACGTTTCAAATTTGCTCAGATTATTTAGTGCTGTTTTGTTTGAATTTGCTATTCTTAGAGGTTCAACATGGGTTTCACCAGGACAATTACTTAAATTTTATTACGTGGATGGCTAATAGTCAAAGTCATAACAAATTTAAAGTTACGAGTATCCGGGGTTTATGTCGTATAAGACCCTTGCAGATGCTCTTTTATAGCATAATTTCGGGTATCTCGGTGCTGTCGGAGCTGCGAGGCACACAACTATTTTAGTATGATGATATCTACTTTAGCTTGTTATCTGGTTTAATATGAAATATCCTTTAGTATGCTACATGCAAACAAACAAACGAGCCATTATTCCATTCTAAGTAAATTTCCCGGAACTTTGCAATTGATAAAAGCCGGAACTACTAAAATACGTATTTTGTAAAACGTGCAGCCAAATCATCAATGGCTCATCACAACAAACGCCACCCAAAGAACTTACTAGAATGACTCCGCATTTAAGACATGTCCGGCCTGGTATGACGGATATAAACCTTTCGGAGATAATTAAGCTTGGCCGGCTCTTATCGCCTCGGCGGTCTTATTATTTCCGCTGCCCGAAGATCCTCCTAGCTTGCTGGGTAAGGGTTAGATTGGATCAATGACAGAGCGCCTTATAGTTTACTTCAAACCACCCGTATTTGGATCGTTTTACTAATAACGTTAGTCATATTAGTCAGTTTATTGCATGAAAACCGAGCTTTTCAGAAATACTCCAATATATGGCTTATAAATGCTTGTCATCCATATCCAGCTGTTATGTTGACTCATCATTAGCGTTGGCTGCCAAAAGAAAATATAACGAGTCATGCTTCTAGCAAGGAACAAGATAATAGCTCCTATCTCCATAGACACAGGGCATTGGCGAATGAATTATATTTATTTTGTAGAAAATCATATCGAATGTCCGTTAATCACGAATAACCATTCAGAAATGCCAAATTCCATATTTTCATGCCTTGTTATTTTTTTTTCGTCTACGTCCGCGGACTTAACCTTTTGACGGCGACGGACCAACCCCAAACACGGAAAACGGAGAAAAACTCGTCCAGCTAAGCACATCACCTTTTTCTCCTGGGATTACGTGGTGTCCACGCACCCAATTATAAATATGAGCCCCTTGTCCTTTTGCATGAGTAGTTGTGCTCTGGCTGTAAGCGTCTGATTCAGGTCACAATATACAGGGCGCTTGTCACAATATACAATGGTGCTTTTCGAACGCATGAGGAACACCGCTATCGGTGATATCTTTGAATTTCTTAATCTTCATCATTATCCTTCCAATTTCGAGGTACAGAAACCTACTCCGCCATCCGAGGACGAGGCTGAAAAAATCGAGGAAAAAGCAAGTCCCCCAACTGAAGGCAATGCTGAAGAAAAGTCTACTCACCAGTCTGGAAATGAGGATGCGGACGAGGAAAATAGCATTGGGACCGCTGGGCCTGTCAATGAGGAAATCGACCCGTTTTTGGTCGACTGGAATGGCCCTGATGACCCTGAAAATCCCCACAATTGGACGAACGGCCACAAGGCTGCACAGATGCTTCTTATAATGTTGCTTACCTCTGTTAATTATGCCGGATCTTCTATTTATACTCCTGGTCAGCCGGCGTTTGAAAAAGAGATGGGAATTGGCCATGTTGCTGCTACTCTCCCTCTCTCCATCTATGTCCTGGGTTACGGATTAGGCCCTATGATTTTCTCGCCCCTGTCTGAATCTGCATTTGTCGGTCGAAACCAGATCTACGTTGTTACTTTGTTCATGTTCACCATGTTTAATATTGGTTGTGCTACAGTGCCAAACCTTGGAGGCATGATTGTGCTTCGATTTATTACCGGATTCCTCTGTTCGCCAATTCTTGCCACAGGAGGCGCAAGTCTAGGTGACATGATCTCTCAGGAGAGAATAATGTTGGCTGTAGGTTTGTGGGCCGTTGGTGCAGTTGCAGCTCCTGTTTTGGCCCCATTGCTCGGAGCAGCCATGCTGGTGGCCGTAGACTGGCGTTTTATCTTCTGGTTCCTGACAATGCTTTGCGGTGCAACATTGATTCTGATGATGCTGTTTTTCCATGAAAGTTATGGACAAAATATTCTGCATCGTCGTGCTGCTAGGATCAGAAAGGAGACTGGTGACAAGCGATATTACACCAAGCAGGAGAAGGCAGAGAAGGCCATTCGTCCTAAGGAGTACTTCAAGGAGCTGTTCCTGAGACCGTTTATCATCCAATTCAGCGAGCCCAGTGTGTTGATTTTCAACATCTATATTGCCGTTGGATATGGTGCATTTTATCTGTTTTTCGAGTCTTTCCCCATTGTGTTTGCTGGCATCTATCATTTCACAGCAGTTCAACAGGGTCTGGCCTTTATGGGATTTCAAGTCGGATGTGTTATTGCATATGTTGGTCTGGTAGCGTTCCTGTTCTTCGTCATGGTTCCAGCTTTCCAGTCAGGCAAGTTTGTACCTGAGACGACACTCAAACTTCCAATGATGACATGCTGGCTGCTACCTCTTGGTATCTTCCTTTTCGGATGGGGAGCAAGCGTTCATTGGATAGTTCCAGTTGTCAGCGAGATCTTTTTTGTGCTGGGCTTGTTCAATCTGTTCCAGGGCATCTTTGGGTACCTGAGCATGTCGTACCCTCGGTACCTGGCTTCAGTGTTTGCGTCTAATGGCTTCATGAGAGCTGTATTTGCCTTTTCATTTCCTCTATTTGGTCAAGCTATGTTCGACGGGCTGGCTACACCTAATTATCCGGTAGCCTGGGGATGTACGTTGATTGGATTTCTGACCATTGTGTTGGCTATATTTCCTTTTATATTCTACAAGATTGGCCCTAGAATTAGAGCTAGGTCCAAGTATGCGAATTAGGGAGGATGTTTGTTTATGTATACCAAGGACTGTTAATATGATTGAGTAATTACGAGAGCTATGATTTGTGTGTAATATTTACATGGTCTGTGTAATGACATTCTCCGTGTAATAACATTGTCCGTGTAATAACATTGTCTGTGTAATATTTACATTGTCCGTGTAATAACATTGTTTGTGTAATAACATTGTCTGTGTAATAACATTGTTTGTGTAATAACATTATCCGTATAATATTTACATCATCCATGTAATAACATTATCCGTGTAAATCTACATTATCCAAGACCAATCCAAAACCTATCAAAGACCCGCCGTCTCGGCCGATCCCTAGCCGTGCATCCCCTTTAAACTTTTACCGCGGTTGATTGGCTTGAAGGCAAACTAGTTTGCACATGGGTCGTTGACTAAGGGAATGTGGGCTGTTTTGGAGGATAATAAGGGCATTTCAGATGGTATTTGTCGGAGGAAAAAAGGAAAAATATTATAAAATATGAAAAAAATCTAAAAAACATGAAAAATCACATATATATTCCGGTCTTATTTTTCCAGCCTTTTATCAACCTACTAAAAGTGCATGACCTGCAGTTAGACAAGGCTGTCTTAGGGTAATACGGTCTAGAATTACCAGGTGCGGTGAAGGCACCATTAAGTTGGAGCTAATAGGAAAAAAAACCCTCCAAAAAGTACCCTAAACAGCCCAATATTAATCATTCCAACCAATCTATCCAAATATTTATCCCTCTAGCAACATTTGTTCCCTCATTCTGACCGATCGACCATGCATAGATAAGCCTGCAATACCGTAACTGGAACTCAATTCCGATATGTTGCAAACGGCGTTGTGCTTATAACCCAAAGAGGCTTGTTATTCCACTAACCGTTGAAGGCCTATAAAACAAGATTGCTTTACATTAGCACACTAATTTACCACTGTCAACCACGATCCTGGGCGATTTGAACTAGTGCACAGATGACTTATGATAGTGATGTTCAGCAGTCGTAAGTAATGGTTTTGGTCAAGAGGGTGTAGGGGTAAAGTACTGACGTAGATAGAAAGGGCCCATCCAAGTTATTGGTGAGCGATAAATACCGTTATTACTCATGCAGGATAACTATCAAGTAAGTAGGGGAGATACAATAGCTCGGGTGCTTCTCAATTTAGGAACTGTCTTTTATTAACCCCCAGACACTGGCAATTAAGAGACCTCATCTCCATCAATGCCAACCGCCCTGCTCAGGTCGTTTTTCCAAACGGCAAGCTCGTCAACTCCATCGACGTCTCTAACGGCCACGAGTCTGTTCTAGCTCAGTTTGATTTCGAGCCCAGGTGCTTGCAGGTCTCTGACGAGGGCCTGGTAGCTGCTGGCGGCGTTTACGAGACGGGCGCTCCAGTGGCCACTCTCAACACTTGCAAGGGCCGGTTTTCTCTGCATAACCCGCAAACCGGCGAACAGCATACCCGGATTCTGGGCGATCTTATCAATAACAGTGTTTTGTTCTACAGGCAGCCAAATAGCTCGTCTACTGATCGAGCATTGGTCTGCAACAATGACTACTCGTTGTTCTCTGTAGACTTGAATTCCAGTCGTCTGGACACACTTTCGCAGCTCAAAGTCGATGCTCCTCTGAATAATGCATGCATTTCGCCCGACGGCAAGACGGTTGTCCTGTGTGGTGATTCCCCAGATGTCACTGTCTGCCATCCTCAGTCGGGCCACACGGGCTGGGATATCGGCAAAGTCATGAAGACAGACGCCGACTACGGGTTTTCCGTCTCTTTCCATCCGTCAGGCATGCTCTTTGGCGTCGCTTACCAGAATGGTGACTGTCTTCTCTACGATGTCCGTAACCTCAACAAGCCATTTACGTCGGTTCGCAGCAGCAGGTTTGGCAAAGCATTGGGCGCATTCCGGTGCGTCAAGTTCTCTCAGGGCTCCGAGGATCTTATGTTTTTGAGCGAACAGATGGAACGTGTGCATATTGTGGATCTACGCAATCTCGACAATCACCAGGTGTTGAGCATACCACCTGTTTTCAACGAGAGAGACACTTCGGATGAAAGCGCACTGTTTTATCCTACCAGCAGCATGAGGAACGCCATGAACAACCAGGCCACGCAGTCGCCTCCTGCATACAGTCAGACGCCTCAGGATGCGAGCATATTCCGACCGTCGTCTTCTGGCGACATATCAGCGTCGTATTCCACACCTAGTAGTGTGCGTTCATTTTCATCGGTAGATGCTTCCTGCACACCTGATGGAACGACTTCCCGACCTCAGAGCTCCATGAACCCACTACGTGATACCTCGATGTGGAACTACGAGTCGCTAATATCTGGTCCGGAATCAGAGCAGCTGGAGCCCACGTACGGCATAGCTTCGCTTACAAGAGACTCAGGCCAGGACCCCGTGACTCGGCCAATGCAGCCGGCCATTCGACGCTACGGCCCCTACGGAGCCAACGAACTGGGGCTTTCTGGGCTCGCATGGTCCGAGCTGGACGACGGCAATCTGGTGGTTGGAACCGATAACGGCATTGCACTGTGGAAGGTGGACGGATGGGCCCGTCGCACGTTTCCCACGTTCACCATCCGATGAACGTAGTTTTTTCCTTCGTTTGGAGAGTAGACTGCTTATTTAATAATTTAACTGTATTGTGTTATGGGTTATACTTCGATAGATACTTCGATAGATACTTCGATAGATACTTCACGCGTATTTTCACGTTACTACTTCTTCTCGCTAAATACTTCTTCTCAGCGTAATACTTCATGGTAAATACTTCTTCACTGTAAATACTTCATCGTTTGGGTTAATATTTGTCGTTTAGGAATATTCCTCCTCAGCTAATACTTAGCCTAAATCTCTAATACTTCCTCACTACAGCATCAAACGCCTTGGCCACGTAGTCGATGTTGTGGCTGTTGAGACCAGCGACCGAGATACGGCCATTGGACGGAAGATAGATGTGATAATCCTCCACCAGATGCTCGCACTGGTTCTTCGTGAGACCTGTGAACGAGAACATTCCAATCTGGTTGACAATGTGGACCCACGAGCCAGGCGTGCCCAGCTCCTCCAGCTTGTCCTTGAGAGCATGACGCATCTTTATGATTCGAGACGACATGGTCTTGAGGTCATTGCACCAGTCCTGATACAGCTCGTCGGAGCCCAGAGTCTTTGCAGCTATCTTAGCACCATATGCAGGAGGGTTGGAGATCTCCGACCGCTGGAGGCCTGCCAATTGGGTGAAAGCAGCAGCTGTGGTATGGGGGTCCTTGAAGACAATGTGCAGATTGCCTGCTCGCTCACCGTACAGACCAAAGTTCTTGGAGAAGGACTGGCACACCGCGAGCTCGAGGCCCTTCTCGTGGGCAAAGTACCGAATGGCCCAGGCGTCCTTGTCGAGACTACCCGAGGCAAACCCTTGATAAGCCGAGTCGAACAGTGGGAAGAGGCCTCTCTCAGCAACAACGTCGGCAATCTTCTTCCACTGCTCCTCTGTAGGATCGTACCCCGTGGGATTGTGAGCACAGGCATGAAGCAGGACAATGTCGCCGCGGTTGGCCTTGCTGAGAGCGTCAATCATGGCATCAAACCTGAGCTGTCTCTTCTCGTTATCATAGTAAGGATACTTCTCCACGTGGAATCCTGCGCCGGCAAATATAGCAAAGTGGTTGACCCAGGTGGGATCGGGGACCCACAGCGTGCCGCCGGGCTTGCCAGAGGCCGGGAACTGCTTGAGAAATAGAGCTCCAAGGTGGTTGGCCCCTGTGCCCGAGATGGTCTGAATAGAGGCCACCTGCTTATTTTTAATCAGCGGCGAGTCCTTGCCGAAGACTATGGTAGCCGCGTTCTGTCGGAAGTCGGCGAGCCCAGCAATCGGCAAGTACTCGTGGTTGAGATCTGGATCGTCGGCTAGCAGTTTATCGGCCTTACGGACCACGGGAAGCACCCAGGGTTTGCCGTCGTCGTCTCGATAAGCTCCGATGCTCAGGTCGACCTTGTGGGAGAAAGTATCTTCTTTGTAGCGGCCATTCAGGGCAAACAGCGGGTCTGCAGGCGCCGAATCCAGGGTGAAACAACTCATGGTGTGCGTGTTGTTGTGAAATTTGCGAAATGGTGGGCTTTATATACTTTTGAGTTGTACGCGGGGAAAAACAACGGGCCTTTTCGGTAAGCAAAAACAGAACGGTAAATTATGCATTATACAACAAATATAGAATAAGATTTTAGCCAATCAGTCGAGCTCCTCGACCTGCACCGAATCGCCGGCCTGCCTCTCCAGCTCCTGCTTCTTGGCCTGCCATTGGTCCACGTCGTAGATTTTGTCCTCCACTACCAGCACCCCACTCTCATCGAGCTGCTTGACGAGCTCCTCTGCGTCCTCGATCTTCATGTCGCCGAGGATTTTGTTGATATTGTCGAGTGATCTCGTGCCGATGGCTTCCTTGAGCTCGGGACTAAATTGCTCATAGATAGAATACCCCTCGTGGTCTGCCTGAGGGACATTGATGGAGATCTCGGTATCGGGATCAACTGCATGCAGCTGAATCTGCTCAACACCTCCCGACTCAATAGCCTCGGACCGCTCCTGGGCAATCACCTCGCATCGCTTAATAATGTGGGCACACGTCTGCTGGACATCTTGCATGAAGGTCTGGTATGCAGGGTGCAACGGGTTCGTCAGTCGTTCAAACAGCTTCTCTGCACCCTGTTGACCGCCGATAGCCGTGCAATACTGCAACAACAACGCATTGTAAACGGTTCGTCGCATGGCCTTGGTATCGCCAGCCAGCTGCTCGTCAAAGGCCTGCATCATAAGCCCGTCTTTTTCCTTATCTTTGAGAATGTGGGGATGCTCAAGAACAAACTTTCGGGACTTGCCAAAGTCTCCTTCCGCAATCTTGGAGAACTCTTTGGCATCGGCAGACGCCTCAATGTCAGGATTGACATCGGAGGTCTCAGACGTCTGCGAAGGCTGATTAATCACCTCAGTCGTCACCTCCTGCTTCTTCTCGGTAGTCTTGTTGGCATTCTTATTGATCAAAGTGCTATCAAACCCCGTTCGAATATCATCACTGACAATATGCCTGCTCTTCTCCTCGACCAGCTCATTGTACTCCTTGTTTTCCTTGTCAATGGCCTCCACCAGCTGCTGGCGGTGCTCCTTGAGCTTGGCAATGAACTGCGTCTCCCTGTCGCTTCCCGACTCGATGCTGGCGTTGATCTGATCAAATAAACTTTCGAGCATGTCACGGTAGTCCGGAGCAACCACGGTATCGTCGGCCAGCTGCGGTTTAGTCTTAGAAATGCCCTTGGTTGCCAGTGCAATGGCCCCATTGACGTCTGAAGACACGTTCTCATGCTGACTGGCAGCAATGACATTGTCGAGCATCTTCAGGATATCGGCATTCATCTCGTGATTGATCTCCAGCTGCTTCATGCGGTGCGCAGCCTGCTCGCGTTTCTCATGGATATCGCGTTGTTTCCAGCGAATGAAGGAGCGTTTATCGACGTTTGGATGGACTACAGTTAGGATATATAAGTTGGATATATAAATGCAAATTTAACCTACCCTCGATATCCGAGTCGTCAGATAACTCCAGCTTATCCCACTTTGAGTAGTCGACGACCATGGTGAATCAGTGGTTGGTGGATCGAGTAATTTGATGAGCTGCTTTTTCCAGCACTTTCGTCCCAAATTATCTCCTTAGCGCTCAGTGCAAACCCCACAACAAGCAGCCAGCCAACAAGCAGCCAGCCAACCACCAAACCACCAATTGAGCTCTGCTCTCTAATACATGAATCCTCTGGAGTTTGTCGGCAACGCCCCGGGCGGCGCGACCTGGGCCGGACGGGTGGCCGGCATGTTCAAAAGCATCAAATCGACCCAGGCCTCCGTCACCTCTGCAAACTCCACCAGCAACGCTTCCACGGGGGTGTTTCCTCAGCGGCCAGAGCAGCCTGAGTTCCTCATAGTCAAGCTTGGACGCCTCGTCCTGCAGATGCTGCTGGACTACCTTGGAGGAGTCAATTGGGCCGAGACCCACCTGCTGCCCACAGTCAACTACCTGGCGTCCAAGTTCGCCGTTTTATGCATGGGAATGGCCATTGTTCTCAACCGAACCGTTGTATTTGCTACTACTAGACGCCCGATGCCGCTCGACTGGCCGTCACGTGCCTTTCTCCGCTGCCTCGCCCTCACGGCGCTTATTTATAACTCGTTACCTTTGGTGCGAGCTTTGCATTGTATGATACCTTCTCTATACAGATATTTCCCTGTTGCCGTGCCGGAAATCGGCTCGCGATGCCCGGGTCCCGACATTCTCTGGGGCCTCTATCAGGCCATATCTCTCAGCAATCTCATCGAGACCTTCTCCAGCGTGGTTCAGGGCCGTGTTCCATACTCGGAGACAGGCATGACACTCTTTGAGTACTCGGCTGCGTTCCAGGAAGTCGAGCTTTCCAAGCGTTTGTCGGAGGAGATCATTGTCATCTCTCTCATCAGTGTCTGTTCTCAAATTGCTCTGCATATCCAGGGCCTCTTCAACACAAACAAATACAGACTAGCATTGTCTACTTTCTTCGGTGGAAGTCTTCTGCTGTATTTTGCAGTGTCTGTGTTCAGAGGCAAGATGTTTTACTTCCCGTCCATCTGCGTCATTGGATACTTTCCTCAACTGATTATAGCCATGATGGTGCTGCTCTGCTTCTCCATTCTTTGCATAACTGCACTGTTTGGTGGAGGCAGAAGAAATCTCCAGACAAGCTTCCAGTTGAGAATAGACGATCATGACGACTTTTACAGCTGTCTGATGGAGGTCGGCATTGTGGCTCTGGCCAGTGCGACTCGAGCGACCTATCTTTTTGAATCTTCCAGCATATCAGCACCTGCAACTACATGGATTGAGCAGCAAGCGTCTCAGTCGCGAAACTACGACAATGAGCTGGCCCTGCCTCCTTCTATGAATGAAGGGGAATGGAATCGACCTCGTCCTGGTCCAACGCCCTTCATGACCGTAAACCGCGTGGTGCACAGCTTTGAATTTGCACAGTCCTTTTTCTCAGTCATTTCTCTAGCATTATGGAAAAGGATCCGTCCCCAGGCTCCAGTGGTGTTGGAGCCTCCCGAGGCCACTGTCAATGGAAGACGCCTTGTACCATTTAACCAAGCCGTGTTTGAAGATGATACAGATGACGACACGGACTATGATGGGAATGAAGATGAAGAAGATGAGGATGATTTTGATGAATGGGGCGACTCTTTCTCTGCTGCTACTAGCAGTGGTCGGGCTGGCCATGGTTTGTCACACGCTAAGGCTGACGACTTCATTGAGGATGAATTATTAGAATTATTCCGAGATAGCGACATGGCTGTGGATCTGCTGCAAAGCATTACGGTGCCGCAGGGTCATCCGTCGAGGAAGTTAGGAGAAAAGTTTGTTGAGCGAGAACGACGACGCAGCTCGCGGTCCACGGGGCTGTCAGCTGAAAGCTATACGGAGGTCATGGATATGGCGAGTCTCGTATGGCAGCGAAGACGGGAAGCTATGGCCGATTTGGAAACCCGGCGCAGAAACGGCCAGTCGGCGGATTTTACTGATGCTGATAGATTTCTATGTGTGGTTTGTAAGGTCCAGCCTCGAGAGGTTGTTCTATGGCCATGCAGGTGTTTTGCCATTTGTGAAGACTGTCGCCTAGCACTGGCATTCAAGAGCTTTAAAGGCTGCGTTTGCTGCAGGCGTGAGGTGAATGCTTTCAGCCGTGTGTTTCTTCCGTGATTCCGCCCCCATTAAATAGCACCTCGTTCAGCAATTATATTCTATATCCATGTCTATTGAACTATTTCAATATTCAGGCACGATTATCGCGCATTTTCAAGCGCCCGGTTTGGTGCACCGGAGCTTCTGCGGGGGCGCCGTGCTCTTCGGTTAAAGTTGATATTAAGGTGGGGTATTAAGCTATATAAAATGAGGGGCCCCGGACCTCATCAACTCAATTGTTTGCAGCATTTTACCTCGAAACAAACCTACGAAAAATACTCGCGACAATGACGGAAGCTCTCTCTACATTATTTCTGGTCGCGTCTCTGGGCTTGGTGCTTCTGATTCTCTATGATATTCAGCATGGTTTAAGATACGTTGTCAAGGCCAAGCTCAAGGGCTACAGCCTGCCTTCTGTGATATTCAACGAGCCGTTTGGTCTTGGAAATATCGCCTATTTTATCGATGTTCTACGAACCCACCGGTTCCGTCTGGCTCTGGTGGATATCTGGAGTCGACCTCTAGGGAACACGTACCATACTACTCTTCGACATTTCATTGTCAAGTACGATATCTTCACCATGGATCCTGCGAATGTCCAGGCTGTTCTCAGCGGCCCGACATTCAAGGACTTCAAGCTCGGCGTGCGAAACGAGCAGCTGCGTCCGTTTCTGCACCATGGCATATTTGCTGTCGATGGCGATGAATGGAAGCATGCTCGAAAGCTTCTACGACCGATGTTCACCAAGGAGCAGATTGCTCGTCTGAGACTCATTGACAGCCATGTTCAGAAACTTGTTGATATCATCAAGTCGCAGTGTGCTGGTTCCCCGGATTCTCTAGTTGATATTTCTCACCTGTGCCACCAGTTGACGACCGACACCATTACACATGCCACTTTCGGCGAGTCTGTTGATAGTCTGTCTACTGAGTCGAAATTCATCGACACCAAGCTCGGTGCTTTGCCTAGTGATGAGGTCACCAATGCTATTCTCGCTGGCACTGAGTTTGCTGCTATTCGCTCTCGATCTGACCGTTTCTACTGGCTGCTTCGTCCTTCCAGCAGACATAAGAAGGGAATTGAGATCTTCTACGCTTTTATTGATGCCTGTATCGAGAAGGCCATTCTCAAGGAAAATGCTCGAACTGAGAAGGGCCTGGACGATGACGAGTCTCTTGACAGCTGTATTCTTGTCAACCAAATGGTCAGCGAAGGCACAGAAGTCGAGTTCATGCGGGATCAAATGGCTTCTGCGATTTTCGCCGGCCGTGATACTACTGCCAGTTTCCTGTCCTATACGTTCTACGAGCTACTTCATCATCCTGAGGTCTGGAACAAGCTACGAGCCTCTGTTCTCCAGGACTTTGGAACGACCAATGAGACTCTGACCTTTGAATCGCTCAAGAAATCGTCCTATCTGAACTGGGTGATAAATGAGGTGTTGCGACTTCATCCTGCCGTTCCCCTGAATTACAGAGAAGCTACGAGAGACACGGAGATTCCTCACGGTGGTGGAGCCGATGGAAGCTCGCCTTTGTTTGTCATGAAGGGCCAGAAGGTGTTCTACACGTGCTACGCTATGCATCGAGACCCTACTATTTGGGGCTATGATGCAGAAGAGTTTGTTCCAGAACGATGGGACCCTGCGCATGCCGTGTCGCGACATTCCTGGTCGTATCTGCCTTTCAACGGAGGTCCTAGAATTTGCCTTGGACAACAGTTTGCTCTGGTTGAAGGAGCATATGCTATTGTCAGAGTGCTGCAGACGTTTTCCAGCATCTCGTCTACCAAGGAACAAATGGCCAGACCGCTTGGAGAAGAGTATAATTTGACCATTAGGCCGTATGGGGGTATCCACGTGCACTTTTCGGAATAGGCGATAGAGGCGGAGGTATGGTATGAATGGAAGTAGTTGATTAGAAATATATGGTAAAGGTGATATGGTAGCTATGAGCTATATTGTGGTTCTAGCCGAGCTAATTCGGGTGTACTCTGGCTGTTATTTGGGTATTATTTGGCTGTTACCTAGCTGCTATTTTAGTCTATCTATCTGTTTTCTATCTGCTATCTATCTGCTATTCCACTGCTATCTGCTATTCCACTGCTATTCCACCGCTATCGCCACCCCCTGACATCGTATCCCCTTTGTTGTTTACCTTGGGATATCGTCGATAAACTTCGGTATTCATCGGCTCACTGAGGGGCATCGCGGAGAAGTCAGATTAGGTAACAATGAACTTAGACCAAGAGCAATACTAAAACGTCCTCAATCCAACTAATTTCAATCTAAAAAGATATATACATAGCTAAGAAATGTAGTAATGGAAAAAGTAAAGAAGCAACCAAAATAATGCCTCATATCTCAAACAATGCGCAGTTGTGATCGACGTACTGCAAATAATCAGCTTATCGGTTTACCGAGATTGTAACATTCATTGAAAAACCACAGCCTCCACATTTACACCCTTGTACAATGTATGTTATATAGATAAGAGAATACGCAGCGACATGTTCATTGACCTCTGTAGATACAAATGATGCTTTTGCATATTTTATACACATTTTTGCTATATTTATTCTACTTTGTTTTACTGGTGACTGTCTATGATGTGCTAAACCTTGCGCACTACATTATCAAGGCCAAATTGAGAGGATATCATATCCCAGTGACACATTACAATTTCCCTTGGGGATTTGGTAATGTTCGACGATTTGTACGAGGTTTCAAAAACAACGACATCAATCAAGTTCTCACTAATGTCTGGAAGGAAACCGGCCATCGAACTAGTCTGAGACACTTTACTCTTGATTACGATATTCACACGTCTGAGCCCGAGAATGTTCACGCCATTCTAAGTAATCCTACTTGGAAGGATTTCTGTGTGGGGTTGCGTGCACCTCAGCTTCGACCTTTCCTTGGAAAAGGCATCTTCACGGCCGAAGGTGAACATTGGAAGGTCGCTAGGAAATCCATGCGAGCAATGTTCACCAAGGAGCAGACGTCGAAGCTCAAACTCATAGACAGCCATGTCGACGTGTTGCTGTCTATTTTGACCAAGCAATGCGCTGAGCCCGACTCCACAGTGGACGTTGCCGAGCTGTTTCGTCTCATGACGACCGATACAATTAGCCATGCTACGTTCGGTGAGTCCATGAACAGCCTGTCAATGGAAGAGCAGTACATTGATACCAAGCTGGGTCCCGTGTTGAACAGCGAGCTCATAGATGCTCTGTTCCAGGGAGGTGTTTATGTAGGTAACCGTGCCAAAGCTGGACAATTCTACTGGCTGATTTACTCTCCTTCCAAGCTTAAATCAATTAGGTTGTTCCATGCGTTCATTGATGCTTGCACAGAGCGTGCCTTAAAGAAGGAGCAGGAGAGGAAGGAGAAAGGCATGGATTTCAGTGACGACGACATTGAAGGCTGCGTCACCTTGAACCTCCTGGTCCAGGAATCTCAAGATGTCGAATTCATCCGGGATCAGATGGCTTCTTTGATTCTGGCAGGCCGTGGAACTACCAGTAGTTTGCTGTCGTATCTATTCTACGAACTTGTCCGAGATCAAAGAGTATGGATCAAACTGAGAGCAGCCATTCTAGAATCGTTCGGTACAGGCAAAGACAGATTGACGTTTGAAAACATCAAAAGGTGTTCTTATCTCACTTACGTGCTGAATGAGACGCTTCGACTTCATCCCATAGTGCCATTCAACTTCAGAATGGCTGCAAAGGATACGCATTTGCCTCGAGGTGGAGGTCCAGATGAATCGGAGCCGGTATTTGTCAGAAAGGGTCAGAAGATTCAATACTCAGTCCATGTTATGCACCGAGATGTACGCAGTTGGGGGGTAGATGCTAACGAATTCAAGCCTGAGAGATGGGATCCTGCCAATGCTCGAGAACGACATCCCTATTCGTTCTTGCCCTTCAATGGAGGACCGAGGATCTGCCTGGGCCAGCAATTCGCCATGATTGAAGCTGCATATACGGTTATCCGTATCCTACAGACTTTTTCACATGTTTCTACAACTGAAGCCGAGTTACAGGCCAAGCTACTGGAACATATTGTGATTACGGTCAGGCCGCTCAATGGAGTAAATATAAGATTATACAATTAGGATTTTTAATACAATTAGGATTCTTAATACGATTACGAATAGGAATTAGTCTGGAAATTATTTATTTCATGATATCTGGTATTTTTCTATATAAAATATGTCTAATGTCTTGATGTACAAAAAAAAACTACAGCACCTTCTGTTCCCATATGGTCACCCACTATAGTACTGA
>JAJMJB010000056.1:0-36461 GCA_030568895.1 Casaregolazyma suthepensis
TCTTGCATGAACTTTGTGGTAGACATTAACTCCCAAACTTAATTCAAGTTCAACAGAAAAAACCCAGTTTAGGGTCATTTGCTTAAAACAAGGTTCTTTAAGCTAGTAAACAAGGTTATAAAGTCCTTAAACAAGTCTTATGTTTATTATTACAAAACAAAAGGATTATTAAATAATTGCCTTTTTCAGACAAATATCCAAGCCAGTACGAAAAAAGCCATATTATTCAGTCGAAGAGGGGAATTTTTCAAACCCCTCACTGGAGACAAAAGCAGAATAGCGGGGTTGCAAACAAGTACGGGGAGCGCATAGTGTGACGTGATACAACGAAAGAAGTAGTTAGTACACAGTAGCACTTACCCACGCCATACACCAAATCCCCCACACCTTACACCGCTAACTCAATCCAACGGTGCAGGCACGTTCCGATCAATAGGATCATGCGAATACTTCATCGTCCATCCTAATTCCCTGTATTCTCTGCAAAATCCATCTGTTCCACGTTCATAGACTGCACGCGCAAGAACCGCACATTGTACATCCAGATAGTCAATTCTGATCTCCCTCAGTCCCTTCTTGCTTGTTATCATAGGAACCAAGTTGATGATGCGGCCAAACGTGGAGAAACACATCTTAACATGAGCCAGAGATGCCAGTTTCGCGTCTTCATCTACCAAAACCTCTTTTTTACAAAGTACAATGCATCTTCTAGCTCGTCGTTTCAGCATCTCTTTATGAATGCTTTTCACTGAAATAGTTCGTTCATGTTCATAGTAATGATATCTGACCCCAGTAGACGGCCGCAGAACAAAGCCATTGACAACGAACCGGCCACTTTCTGCAAACATCTGAAACAGCCGGCCACTAGCCTCGTACAAAAACACTATTTCAAGTCGATAAATATCCTGTTTGTCGGGATTTGCTGACTTGGACACCAAGATCTGCTCAACAGGACCCCCTGAGCATTGAGTAAGAACACTACCAATTCCAATATCACGAGGAACTTGTTGAAACACTACAATTCTATCAGAAGGACTACTAAATGGTTTCGGCAAAGCTAAAGTTAATTGCTGTTTGAATTGATCCAATTGGCAATACTTACGTTCCTGAATAGACCTCAATGTAGGCTTATGGTACTCTTCTTTCTCATACTCATCTTTTTCAGGCAATGAAACGGATCGGCTTTTGAACCAGGAGAATGGAGAGGTCGACTGTTGGCTAGAAGGAAGGATGTTTAGTACACTTTGTTTGATTTGACCTAAAGGTTGTTGCATTTTGAGATAGGTCTAGGGTTTATTAGAAGGTACAGGAAGAGAAATAGCAAAAAACTGCAGGAAAAAAGATAGAAGTAAGGTAGGTAGGAGAAAATTGTAGATGATACTTCAGGGTCTTTATATCTTATTTTGTGGGATTTTTTATATGGTTATGGAATCTGGTCATTATGGCTGAAATAGGCATAAGATGGAGATGAGAAGGAGTAGAATGAGAGTGGAAAAAGGAATTGAGAGATTATTTATTTATATGGAGTTTATTAAGCAGTCTTTACAGTTTAAGTGTTTCAGTTGTTTACTAAATGCAGAGCAATGCTCGTACGCTCTATTGGTTTCTGCTGTTATCAGATAACTTTGGATATGCCGAATTAGGAAACTGCAGAAGGACCCAGGATAACAACAAACAAACGTTAAACGGCAATGTTATTGAAGTTTATGAATAACAACGAGCAATTGCATAAACTACGATATAAAATATAATGAATTTTGCACTTATTCCTTCGTTTAATCCACTCCTCCATGTCCTTAATCTTATGCATCTGAATCGGAAAATCTACAATTCATCAAATAATGAAATAAATCACATAATCAAATAACCAATACTATTTTCAAACTCACTTATAATACATTTCTACAATTCATTCATCCCTCTAGAAATCCTCTAAAATCCTCCCTGCCTGCTCGGGGGGCCGTTACCCGGCACCCGATAACAAAATTCCCTCTTTCGGCCTTCGAACTCCGATAACCTACCCCACCCAACAAATGCAGTAATAAAACCTAATTTCCTACCTTTTGCACTTGCAACAACATGCCTGCTCCAAGACTCGGTGATTTGTGGGGAAGAGCTTGTCAATATGATACCCGATTCTCCTATTATGCTTCAATACCTCATGGTTATGATACCATTGAAGGTCCTCTGAATCTAGTAGTGACTGTCCATGGAAGCGAAAGAGGAGCTGAAGCTGCACGATCAAAGTTCCGGTATTTTGCCGACGCCTACAATTGCGCCGTACTTGCTCCCTGCTTCCCTATAGGAGTGCTTGAAAACAGCGAAGAAGACGAATCGTACAAATACCTGGTAGCTGAAGGGGCCCGTGTGGACTTGGTTCTGCTGTCAATGGTCGAGGAATTGGCCAGCAGATACCCGAAAATCCGCAGTGACAAAATCTTCCTGTACGGCTTCAGCGGTGGGGGTCAGTTTGCACACCGATTCGCCTATGTGCACCCCGACAGGCTGCTGGCCCTGGGATTCGGGTCTCCAGGAACCACCACTCTTCTAGACAAGGATTCGGACTATCCGGCCGGCGTCAAGGATTTGGAGAAAGATTTCGGCACCTCTGTCGATCCGTTCATCGAAGCGGCTTTCCCAATCCTTGCCCTAGTTGGAGAACACGACACGGCCAGCATCGAGTACTTGTACACGCCGAAACGCAACATTCCAAAGTCCATGTTCACGACGCGAAGAGACATGCTGCGACGGCTGTGTGAATCGTACGATGCTCACGGCGTCAAGTATAAGGCCATTGTCGTCGACGGCGCCGGCCACGAAGACGACCGAATGATCGGGCACGTGACTCGCTTCTTCGGGCAGATACTCGAAAGCCAGTAAAACACGGACATAGCGCGGTACCCACAGTGCGGTACCCCTCTTTTCCATGCTCATTCCACTCCTTGTGTTCATAATGTCGTACGCGCTTCCGCTTTGAGTATTTCTCCGGAATTTAGTTCGCCAAGCCTACCCCGCACTTCCACCCCATAGCGATAAACCCCCCAACTATCAAACCATAAATAGCGAGATAACAACCCGTAACTTAATTTCCACCACCGAAACCACATCATGAGTGTCGACATTGTTGACAAAGATGAGACTGAACACGTGGACGTTGCGGAGAAAATCATCGACGAGATCCCGCACCTCACAGCAGAGGAGCTAGTTTTGCAGAAGAAACTCGTCCGAATACTCGATATAAGGATCCTTGCGCTCGTGGTTGCTGTGTACTTTTTGAATTCCATTGATCGGGCCAATATCGGGGCTTCCCGGCTTCAGGGCCTGCAGACCGACCTCAACATGACAGATACCCAATTCAGCAGCGCAGTCTCGGTGCTTTTCGCCGGCTATCTTGGCATGCAGATTCCTGGGAACATGATCCTCAATCATACGGGGCGTCCAGCCGCATTTCTGTCGCTGACGGCCATCTCCTGGGGCATTGTCTCGCTGCTGACGTGCACCGTGCAGAACTACGGAGGCCTCATCGCCTGTCGCTTCTTCCTGGGCATTGTGGAAGCTCCGTTTTTCGCCGGCGCCATGTTTTACCTCTCCAAGTGGTATACGAAGCAGGAAATCGGCCTGCGAATGACCATCATCCTGGCTGCTCCATCACTCAGTGGGGCCTTTGGCTCCCTCATCGCGGCCGGTGTTCTCAGCGGAATGAACGGCGTCAGAGGCCTGGCTGCCTGGAGATGGCTGTACATCATCGAGGGCTCGGTGACCATTGCCGTGGGGCTGCTTCTGATATTCATTTTGCCTGATTTCCCCCACAATTGGAAAGCCCTGAGCCCGGAGATGCGAGCCGTGGCCATCAAACGAATATCAATGGACGCAGGCGAGGCCGACGACGACATGGACACCGGCTTCTCGCAGCAGGTGAAGGGCGTCAAAATGGCCTTCAAGGATGTCCGAACGTACCTGCTCTTCTTCATGTACACGTTTCTGCAGGCCGGCAACCAGATCAGCACCTTCCTGCCGACCCTGACAGAGACCCTGGGCTACAGCAAGACCATTTCTCTGCTTCTCTGCGCTCCTCCGTACATCATTACGATTATCTGGCAGATGATCCACAGTTGGCTCTCAGATCGACTCCAGGTCCGCTATTGGTTCTTCATGTACGCCGTGCCGGTCGTCATGTGTGGATTCCTGCTGTTTCTCGCCGACCTGGACTTTGGTCCTCGATACTTCGCTCTCTGCTGCATGAGTAACATCACCCTGCTCATTGTGTCTCTGTGGGCCTGGTCTGCTACCACGATCCAGCGGCCTCCTGCCAAACGATCAGTGGCCATGGCTTTTGTCAACATGGGAGGAGGTGTAACCAGTATCGTGACCCCATACTTCTACTCGTCTTCGATATCTCCAAGATTCGCACTGGCTAATGGAGCTGCTGCTGTTGGCGTGGGAGTGTCGGCGATATTCGCAACTATCCTCTGGTGGTGGCTACGCCGCTTGAACGAACAGGCACGCAACCTGGCTTCCAGTGAATTGACGGCTGAGCAACGAAGCAAAATCGAGCTCACGGCCGAGCAGGAGGGCACGGATTTCGAGACGGCGTTGTACTTCAAGCGGAACACGTTTTATGTTCTGTGAGGTGTGGGCTTAGACTTCGAGACGTACTCCGCAACCTGTTCTATGTCCTGTGAGATGAGACTGCTTACTTCGCAACATCCCGTGAGATGCTCAAAAAAATCCCTCTCCTCTACGGGCAGTATCTACCTTCATGATTTCTCGCAATGCCATGGTAGCATACTGGGCCGAACCGAGCTGGAGTTTGAGAATGACTGCCAATTGAGACGTCTCTGTAGCCTTGTCTAGCTCATTTAGCTTCTCCGACTGAGACTCTATAGCCTTGTCTAGCTCATTTAGCTTCTCCGATTGAGATTCTGTAGCCCTGTCTAGCTCATTTAGCCTCTTGTCTAATGTTAATCCCCTTTCGATCAGATCCAAATCAGTGAGAACCAACTGCTCTTCATCAGATTCATAACGTTTGAGCCACCATTCAACTGCTCCAGGTTTGGCGACTACGTGACGGTAAGATCCACTTAGACTATAATCCTTGACGTTTCGTTTCATATTCAAGGGATCCAAGCCGTCTTTGGCCATGACTGTCTTGTAAACTTCCATAAGCTCACCTTCAGGATAAACCACGTCGAATCCTGGAGTAGGCAAAACAATGTCAAAGATCGTCAGGGAATTCACTTCCTCCTCGGTTACAAGACGAGCTCGAACATGGCTGTCCTTTTTGACATCTTCCAGAAATCCGTCTTCATCAGCTACAGGGCCATTGTTTGAGTTGTCTTGCAGAACAAGATCTCCAGGAATGACTTTAAAGCCAAACTTGCTGATTCTCTCACTTGCCACGATATTCCATATATAGCTCTGATACGCATGGACGTAGATTATTCTTAGATTTCGAGGAATTTGAGCAATGGCATCTGCGTAACCTTTCGGATTGTTTGCAAGGACTTTGAGAAGACAAGATTCAGCAACACACTTCTTAGGCATCAATGAAAGAGCTTTTGCAGCATCTCGAGTCTCCGACCAGACTTTTCGAGCATCGACACTCTCGGCAATAGTCAACGGTTGATCAGCTAGAATCATATCGACAGCAGCTTTCCAGTTTCCTTGAAGTAGGGGAATGCCAATTTCATGAGTAGAGATCGAAAAGGTTCCGAAACGTTGCATTCCGTAATAATTGATAAACCCGTTAGTTTTCAACGACTCCAAGGCAGTGACAATGGTGTTAGTGCTGTCAGCTCGTACTTTTCTTATAGTGATAAAGAACTCGTTTCCAAGCAGATCGCCCAATGCTAGAGGAACACCTTTGTACTCGAAGCCACCTAGTTTGATACCACGAAGTGTTTTATTGAGGCCGTTCAGACGCTCAACGAGAACCTTGCTGGCACTAGCTCGTTGAACTGTTACTCCACGTCTGTCTTTGGTTCCTGCATAGCTGATAGATCTAGAGGGAATACGCAGAAACCGGGATATCGTATGAGCTACCTCGACAGTCTCCTTATTTTCCTTGTACAGTGTAAAATGCACAAAATTCTTCACTTTTCCCAGGCCCGATTTGTCGACCTTATTTTGTCGTTGGCGGCTGTTTTTGGACCGGTTTGCAAGAGTCAGCACGAATTTGTAGTCTGGAGTAGTAGTTTTGGACTCGAGCAAAGAATTGTAAGATTCTCTGATGAGCTGGTGCAACTGGCCTCGAGACTGTTTATCGGGAAACGAAGAGTTGGAGACGATTTCCGGGATTTGTTTAGCGCCCAGTTGTTGGATTTGCGTGATGATCTCGGGCCCGAGAGCGTCTTTGAGTTTGATCTGTTGGGATTCAGAGGGAAGGGGGAGCTCAGTGTTGGTGTTAGAGTCGTCTTTAGTGTGGTTTTGCGAAGAGTTTGTGTCGTTTTGCAGGGCATTCTGCTCGGCGTTTGAGCCGTTGTCGTCCTTAGATGCTGAGTTCTGGGGCTGAGAAGGGTTATTTTCCTCGTTCTTTACGGAATTGGGTTCTTTCTCAAGTTCTTTCTCAGCAATTCCCTCGCCGTTTATGTTGTTTTCCGCTGAGTTTTCCTCGTTGATCTCGGCGCCATCTTCCGCCTTTTCTTCCCTGCTTTCCAGCCGTTTTTCCAGCCGTCTTTCCTTCTTATTCAATAGCCCCAAATCAGTCAAATGAAGTACTTCGCCATTAGGAAGAATCTCGTTGACTAAGAAATCGGTATACCTGGACTTGAGAATACCTTTGAAACCACCATGATCCGAGATATATTGGGTGATTCCAACGTCTTTTTCGGTTATTCCAATATCAGCGTCATTGGAAGTAGAGTTATCAGGAGTAATGGTCTCGGAGACGTCTATTTTGAGGCGTTTGGGGGGATTTTCAGCCATGGTGGAGAGTGGAGGAGGAGGAAATAATTTTTGTTGCAGCCGTACGGGGGAGGAGGGGAGACGGAGCAGAGGGAGGGAAGAGCCAGGAATAAGAAGTATTAGAAGTAGGTGAAATAAAGATGTAAATATTTATAGATTTATCAGAAGAATTAGATAATATAACTATTCTTTTCCGTTCAATATAAATACAATCTGTGTGTTCAAGATAGATAGGTAGTAACGTAGATAATCAAGTATTCAATAAGCAGGGTTGCCGTTGATAGAGCAGCAACATGGGTCTACAAAAGCCTACAAACTAGGCTAGAGTGATTTCGCACAATTTATAAGTATACGGTAAATAGATAATGATAGTCAATGAAAAAAAAATGTTCTTATAGTGTTGTTCTTATAATGTTAATTGATACTGTATGTAATGCTAATAATCTATTAGATGATAGAATGATGTTTACAGTTCTCAGAATAGTGCCCATATGTTGAACCCTGCTTAGAGATCTTTCAACCTCAATAGTCGACATCTTTAGAGTTTACTTAGAAATTACCCTGCAACACCTTCCAGTTGGGAATTCCACAATAAAAACTTTAATTTAACGAGTTACCTTGCATGCTTAATCCTTAGCTATGTCATAGTTTCGTAGATTACGTGGTTTAGGTTCCTAAACGATTGTCAGCCGTGCATGGTACCACTAGATAGATCTAAGCTATAGTAAGAGAAGAAGAGAAGAAGAAAAAGAAGAAGAACAGAGAAGAGCAAGAATATAAAGAAAAAACAATTTAAAATATCATTACTATAATTATTAATCTCTATCTCTTCTTCGCACGGCCAGCCGTGCTCAGGGCGACCACGTGATATCGCACCTCCGACTCCTTCTCCGACATTTCCTCTCCCCGACTTACCGTTGTAACATTAACTTTTTCCTCCATAATGACCAGACCAACGTATAATAGTTTTCCCAGCGGTCCTGCTGATGAAAGTCCTCGGCATTCCTTCACCGGTGCTAGTGTACAATCCAGCGTAATTAATATAGCCAATACTATAATCGGTAAGTACTTCTAAACGACAAGCTCGAATAATCACTCACAAGGTACTTAGGCGCCGGGATTCTCGCCATGCCGTATGCTTACAGTGCCAATGGTATCATTCTCGGTACATTTATCATACTATTTGCTGGTTTAACGGCGGGTTTCGGCCTCTATCTCCAGGGAGTGGCCAGCCGGTTTGTGAGGCAAGGAGAGGCCTCTTTCTTCTCTCTGAGCAATATAACGTATCCGTCGTTATCAATTGTGTTTGACAGTGCCATCGCCATCAAGTGTTTCGGCGTGGGCGTCAGCTATATCATCATTATCGGCGATCTCATGCCCCAGGTCGTCCAGTCGCTTTACCCGGCTGTTTCCAACAGTCAGGCCAGCAAACTGCTGGAAGTGCTGATAAACCGCAATTTCTGGGTCGCCGTGTCGTTTGCCGTCGTCGGGCCGCTTAGTTTTCTCAGGAAACTCGACAGTCTCAAGTATACCAGCATCGTGGCCCTGGTCGCTGTAGGCTATCTTGTGCTCATTGTCGTGGGCCATTATCTCGTGGGAGATACGCTCGATCAGAAGGGCCCCGTTAGAGTGCTGGAACCTCAGAGTATCAGTGGAGTGCTGTCGTCGTTGCCCATCATAATCTTTGCATTTACCTGCCATCAGAACATGTTTTCTATCCTCAACGAGCTGGCCGTTCCGACTTTTGCCAACATCGAGAGCATCATCGGCACCGGTATCGGAACCTCTGCATTTTTCTACGTCCTAGTCGGTTTGTCGGGGTACCTGTCGTTCGGTGATAATGTCGGAGGAAACATCATTGGGGAGTATCAGTTCAGTTTACTGTCGACCATTGGCCGAATAGCCATTGTGATTCTGGTGATCTTCTCGTATCCTCTGCAGTGTCATCCATGCCGAGCATCGCTGAATCACATTTTGCATTGGGTCGGTGCCAAACTCAAGGAAGGTGAACGTTTACTGGAGGATTCCACCGACGACAGCCATGGCACCAACACAGGAGCAGTTCCTCTGAGCGATTTGCGATTTTACCTCCTCACGGCTCTTGTTCTGACTCTGAGTCTTATAACTGCATTGTCGGTTTCTTCCTTGGAACTCATGCTGGCATTTGTGGGGTCGACAGGATCCACGAGCATTTCATTCATTTTGCCTGGAGTATTTGGATATACGCTTTTAAAGCATTCAGATACGGCAAGACTTACGGGATTTGCACCGTCGTCTATCAAGCTGCTTCGACGGCTGAGTTTGTTGTTGGTGATCTGGGGATTTGCAGTGCTGGTGGTGTGTTTGGGGGTGAATATCTGGTTATTGGTATTGTGATATTCTTCCGGGGGATTTTCTGGTGGATAATTATTCTGGTAAGGGATATTTTTTACTATTCTGGTGGATAATTACTATTCTGGTAAGAGGGTTCTACTATTCTGGTAGAAAGGGTGCTTACTATTGTGGTAAAAGATACTTAACTATTCTGGATTTAGGCTTCTGGGCTAAACTCTTTGGGCTTTAACTTTTCTGGGCATGGAACATGGAATATGGGGGTAGATGAAGATAAAAGGGGGTCTTGGTAATGAGAGCAATATAACAGCATGACAAGGTGGAGTATATTCAGGGGATTTGAAAAGGCAGAGCAGAAGAGGTTACAAGCCTTGTGAATGGCATTCCCTACTTGGTGATACTTGGTGATAAGCCATGAACAAGCATTACATGGTAATATGAGTTATGAACTAACTCTTGAAATCACTCCAAAGTGATTATATAACCATGGGCATAGTGAAAGCAGTGAAATCACATCTATCACTGTTTGTTGATGTCCATCGCCGATTTTCGCCCTGAGAAGCCGATTCTCCTCCATTACCCTCCATACACCAAAATTCAAAAAAGGAATATATTTTGCGAATGACTAATTTAGAGGTGGGGTAAAGAGGTTGGTAGTAGTTGTAATAGTCGTAAGTTCGTAATCATACAGTCATAGTCATAGTACAGTAATCACATACAGTGATAGTCATACGAGGGAGTATACTATTCCATTCCAGGGTAATATTACCGAGAAGACTATTCCTTATTTCTTCTAATTCTAATTCTTTCTATTTCATCCATCCCGCTAACACGTTCCTTGATGTACGCCTTCGCCACCAAAGCTCGTCATGTGCGGAGTTTCAGTTGACATAATGAAGATCGACAGGAGCTGAGGGAAAAGAGAGAACAATGAGAGGCATTTTTATTTATTTATTTTATATTTATTATTTATTAATTTTAATTTTTTACTATTTATTTTATTCATATTTATTCATATTCATTTATTTATTTAAACTTATTCTCCTCTGTCTCCCTCTATCTCCCTCTAAACCCCCCTATTTCCGCCCTTGTTAACCTGTATGCATTTCCTAATTAGGCAACCACTCGAGAATTATCAGGACAATGTCGAGTTAACAAAACAAATACGGCTATAGGGCTGTAGGGCTGTACAATAGAGAGATTACTTGATAGGGATAGAAGAGCAAGTGATGGTCATTGTATGATTTGACGAATTATTATGGCCTTGATCTCTTAATTATTATCTCGTATCTCGTAACTATTACATCTGAAACATCTATGTAATCGTTATGCAATGACAATTATTTCCCAATACGGCCAGACGGCTGTTTCGTATGTTTGCTTTTTGAAATAATACGCGTTATCTGGTAATAAGCTTATTACTGTTTCCATCACACCACAGATGTGAGGCATGCGGGAATGGTGAGTTGCAGGAGAGGCAGGGGAAAAGAGGTAGGGGATAAGAGAGGAGAGATAGAGGAGATAGAGGATTAGTGTTATTTGAGAGGAGAGTAGAGAAGAATCTTATAATGTTATAGATATATGCATATACACATATATACCTCTATATTATATACCTTATACACATCCATATAACATAATCTCTACCCTCTATACCATTCCCCTTCCACCTCCTCCCTCAATGCCAAGAATCGCGTCCGACTGCAGCCATGTCAGGTGTCTCTATTTAAACCCCAGCCGAAGCCCCCAGCTCTCAATACCACCATGTCTTTTGTTTCCAATATCGTAGGTAATCGCTTCTTCCTCGTAACGTACATTCTGGCTGTTTTCGGCTGGATTCTCGCCATGGCAGGCACCTTTGCCAGTCTGCAGTACCGAGGTGCACTGCGGCCCAGTGGCATCTCCTGGTGGATTATTGTTTACCAGTTACTTCTACTGATTGGCATTCTGCTTGTCATTGGCTTCAATACTTTTGAAAACTATCATTTTGCTATAATTGGTTTCTTGGCCATCGGTACCATCTACAGCACTATTCTATCGGACGAGTTTGTATGGGGATGGGCCTCAGCTCCCGAGGCTGCGGGCGGAGGATGGGTCATTGTGACTATTTTCAATCTGATATGGGTTTTCTACTTTGGAACATCGCATACGGAGATTACGCACTCGTATTTGAATAAGTTCAATACTACGTCGGGTTTACCAGCTACTGTGCCCGTTGGCCTGGAAACCAAGGCGTCGACAGAGCCGGCCGAGCCAATTGAACCGACAGCACCGCAGGTTTCCGAGGGCGAGACGGCCGTCACTGCGCGGGATACGGTCGAAGCGTAGTAGTAGTTGGGTTGTTTGTTTGATTTTTATGTTGCTTACGTTGGGTTATAGTGTAGTACTTAGGTGCTTAGCAGTACTAGTGATTTAGCAGTGCTTAGTGTAGTTTTTAGTTGTGTTTGCATGAGGCTACGTAATAACGGTTAACGAGTAATGGTTTGCTTCTAATATAAGATATTTCTAATATAAGACTAATATTTCTAAAATAAGAGTAATATTTCTATTTCTATATTAAGATTAGTCTATTTTATATGAACCTCTGCAGGGTAATGTCTCAAATATTCCATCTATTCTTCCACGTATTCTTCCGTACTTTGTACTCACGGCATTACCGCATTATCCCCGAGGCGCAGTAGAATAACAGCTAGGCTTAGCAGCGTCTGTGCTTTCCTGATAAGTAACGAATACTAAATTGACCAATCATATTTAATCAATTACAAAGCTCGTTTAGTATGTCTCGTTTAATAACCAATCACGCTCGTTTAATAAGCCTACCGTTTAATAAACCTATCGTTTAATAAACCAATATACCGTTTAGCACGGCACGTACGCTGAGACATCAATAACGGCTGCAATATCTGCAGTATCTCCACGTAAAACCTGCATAAGCATGCATGCGGATAATAGACCATATCCGATCTAGAGATTATCTCCTCCATAGCTAAACGATATCTTTACACCATAGCTTAAACCATAGTTTAAATCACAGCTTAATCGCCATACCTTAAATCCCAGCTTTTCCACACCCGTACAGATCTTGCCTGATCCGGCAACCTTACTAAGCACCCGTTTTGGGCATGTCCAGCACGACCAAACGCATATAAACCGACCTCAAATAAAGCAAGAACCACGCAAGAAAACACCTCAATTGGCAGGAAAAACGCACCTGTGGCCCATGAAAAACCCCCCATTCTCCCATGCAACTTCCCTTTTCGCCCATCGCCCTCCCCCCTGGCGTGTTCCTCAACCCTACCTTCGCCTTGTGTATCCCGCTTAAAAATTTCTATAGCCCACCGCCTTTTGCCTTTTGATTTGTTTTAAGCGCCCAACCCAACCACCAGCTCCATCCACGCGCTTGAATGTCTTCTTTCGTGACCAACTCGTACCTGCGATCTTCCGAGGGCCGCCGTCATGAGGGCCGCAAATCCTTCACGTTTTCCTTCATCATGGGAGATCCCTTTGCTCTGACGACCATCTCCATAGCCATAATAGGGTGGATTATAGGCATTGCCGGCGCCATAGCCGTGGTTCCTACTAATACCAAGATGCCCACGCTCACCTGGTGGGGCATTGTGTTCCAGTTCTTCATAATAGTCGGCATTATTCTCATTGTGGGCTTCGACGTCCTCTACCCATACCAACTGGCATTACTTTCATTTCTGGCCGTGGCGTTACTTTACACCACCAATACCACCAATAACTTTGTTTGGGATGACACGCCGGCGTCGGGGGCTGTTGCGGCGGGCCACATTCTGCTTTCCATCATCAACATTCTGTGGATCTTCTACTTTGGAACCTCATCGGACGAACCTGTGCATGCCCTGGTCGACAGCTTCTCCGTCAATGGCGGCGCGACCACCAATGGAGCTGGCTCTGTTTACACGCGTTCGTATCCTCGCAACTCGGAGACGCCGTTTGGTCGAGACGAGGCCATAGGCATGACGTACTCGCGACCGCAGCTGGGAACGGCGCAACACAGCACCGATAATCATACGCAGGCGCCTGCTCAGACCCGTTCCGACGCGGGCTTTCCTCAGATGTACACATCGGCTCAGCTGGGAGGAGCCTTGGAAAACCCTGCCCCTGAGGAAAACAAGGATCGCGATAGCTACGTTAGTCGATCTAGCGTTGCAAACCCCACCGATTACACAAACGGCATGAGCTCAGACGTGTCGGGGCCCGTCGTGTATCGATACAAGGCCAAGGCCATCTACAGCTATGATGCTAACCCCGAGGACAAGAACGAGCTGTCGTTCGTCAAGGGAGAAACTCTAGAGATCAGCGACCTGTCGGGGCGATGGTGGCAGGCTCGGCGCGAAAACGGCCAGGTCGGCATCTGTCCAAGTAACTACCTGCTTTTGGAAGGCAAGGTGGAGGGACAGGAGATGTAGTTGCATGGACAGTTTGTATCTATAAGTAGGGGAGATAGGATGAATTTATGAAGCGAAGCGCAGCTGCGTAGCGAAGCGGCGCAGCGTGGTACAACTTAGAACGTAGCATGGCCGAGAGAGCAACGTGGCATTGAAGCATGGCCGAGAGAGCATTGCAGTTGAGAGTACATTGCCGAGATTACATTGCCGTCGAGAGAGTCGCATCTTCGCCAAGATCACGTAGCCAAGATCAGATCACGTGGTCAGGTCGCCGAGAGCACAACGTAGCCGACAAGGTAAAGGTGTTTTTATATAGAAAGTCGGGGTATATGCCGTCGGGGTATATGCCCTCCAGAGCGCATGCAATGCGTCAACCGGCCTTACGACCGCTTGACTATTCCTCCTCCCCCTCGTCACTGCTTCGCGAATCCTCCGCAGACCCTCCCCTTAATATCTTCACCAGCACTCTCAATATCATCGTGAACCATATTATAGTGATAACTTGAAGTATACATAAACATGTCACCAAAGTCCAGTGTACTCCAGGCACAAAGCACCGGATCAAATCCCCCGTCTGAGGATTATAATAACACTTTTCTTCAATCAAATTAACAGCATCTGTGAATGCAGACCAGGTAATTAAGCAAAACATAACATGACGAAGGCCGATCCAGCCTATTAGAAACACCACAAAGGCATAATCACAGGCTCTAGTATACCCACAATACTTGAGCACCTTGGCAAATGAAAAAAGCGAGTCGACCACGTCCATTATAAGCATGACAACATGGCCTACTCTAGTATAATAGTAATAATAGCTGCCGAGGCAGAGGATGCACGTGACAATGTGATGCGTGAGCATCTGAATGTGATCTTTTCGGCGTTTTTCAACATTTGTAACATAAACCTCGCCAATCCAGTGACTGGTCACAAACAGGTAATATGCCTTGACTATGGGATCAATCTCATAGTGGGGCCAGCCGGCCCAGAGGGCCTTGAAGGACCAAGCATAAGGGGACTGCATAAACAGTCGTAGCGCCACGACAAAACTGCCGCTATAATGTATGATTTCCCAGCTCTGCTCGGCAAAGCGCGTCTTGGCCTTCTTGGAGTGAATTCCCGCGAAGCGCTTGGCCACATATACCAGGATATATTTTACAAAGATGGCTCGGAGCAGAATGACGGCCATCAAACAGCTGATGATGAAGAAGATATCGCGCTGGCCTATGGCGGCTTTGCCTGTGGTTGGGCTGACATATTGAATGCGTAATGCCTGGCTTGTGTATGAATGGAATCGGGGGGATTTATCGAGGATAAGTAAGGTTGCAAAGTACGACGAGGTGAGTTCTGGGGGGGGCGGTTAGCAAAGAGGGAAATTTTAACGGGGGAAAACGGTATTAAAAACCTTCTAAAACCCCCTGCTATACCCTTAATACTTACTTAGCTCGATTTTCTCGAAATATTGCGCCCAAGTCACCGGCGCTTGTGCCAAATGCTTCGGTAGCGCCTTGGCACCAGCCTCCTTGGCACTTTGCCGCACTTTTCTTTGATGCAATACGTGCTCAGATTCACGACTTTGACGCGCAGAAGCTATAGTTAAGCTTCCGTTGGCATCCATGACGTGGAGTGTAACGAGAGAACGGCACGCTTGGAAAAAAGTGTGAAAATTTCACAGTCCCAACAGGCCCAGCCGACGGTGCAGGGGAGGGAACAGGGGGATGTGGGGAAGGGAAAGTGAGGAAGGAGAGAGGGAGAGGAGAGGAGACGGGGGTTTTATAGGCGAGAGGAGGTGGGGCTTAGCGGGGTAGGTGAAGGGGGGTGGTAGAGAGCGAGGTGCGAGGTGCGAAGAGAGCGGAGCGGGAGAGCCAAGGGAATGGGATAGGAACGGGAAGAGAAGAGGATTAGACGAACAATAAAGAATATAGAATAAAGAATAGAGGTTTTTAGAAATTAGGCCTTTGTGGGTTATATTGGTATATATAAATATATATATATATATCTGTATCTATATATTAGTGTATATAACTGTATATAAATGTGCCTATGTCTCACTATCCTATCCCATCCCGTCCTACCAAACCCGGTAACATAGTCAACTTTAGTCCACTTTAGTAACACTTTAACCGAATAACCACAACCATAAACTAATTCCTCTACTAATCCCCCTACTAAATCCCCCTACTAAAAATAACCTTAGCGCGCTTTCCGCGTCGTTGGGAAAACTCGACGAAGCACAAACCCCAAAAAAAATTGGACGACACCGGAATCGAACCGGTCGCCTTTTACATGCAAAGCAAATGTGATAACCAACTACACCAGCCGCCCGTATGTTGGTAAATGAGGTGGGATGGAGGGGATTTTAGCGGAGGTGGGTCATCCCAGAGAAAATACGGTGTACGTACGGGTGTTTTCGGGTGTTTTTGGCTCTGGAGTAGATAGTTGAGAGTGTCAGAAGTTCGATTCATCTCGTTTCAGCTTCTGTCGATGTCGAAAACCTCGCAAATACCGGTATCTCCGGCGAGTCATCCGCTATCAGCAGCCATTGCCCAACACACTTATCAATACAGTCATTAATACACCTAAAAGAGCACTAAAACAACACTGGAAAAACTCCCAAAAACCAGCTAAACAAACTCCCAAACCTCCCCGAAACAAACTAATACTAATAAACTTCCTATTCCCCCACATCCTCCGGGTAACTCTCCTCGTATTCTCCCCGTGCATCCCCAATGTGGCGCATATAAAAGCATCAACGTCCCCCACCAACGATTTAACAACTTAACTCTACTTACACTTCCAATTTCCACCACAGAACACAGAACCACCACGTGAACCTCACCGCACTCCGCTCTTCGAGCTCTATTTATTCCCCGCATATTCCCATCCTAGTCTATTTATTCATGTCCAAACCGCGACATATTGCCTGCGAACTGTGCCGAAAACGCAAACTCAGGTGCGACGGCGGCCACCCCAGCTGCTCGGCGTGCGTTAAGAACGGCCATGAGTGCATATATCAGAACGTGGTGCTGAAATCAGGCCCGAAAAAGGGCCATATGAAGTCGCTGCACGGCCGAATCGACGATCTGGAGGAACAACTAAGAAAACTCCGCATTGAGAAGGAACAGCAGGAATCGCTGCTGAATTCCGTGTTTGCCGAGAGCAATCAGCTGATATTCGACGAGAATTACGACGAGCATCTGCCTGCTCCGGACGTGGAAGCGGTCTTTCATCGGTGTTTCTTCACGCAAAGAAGCGGCCTGGAGACCTTCATTTGCAGAGACACGTACCTGAAATCGCTGTTTGGCCCGCCTCATTTGCGGCCTCGTTTGGGTCTGCGATTTGCCATTTACAGCATGTCGGCCTTCAGCACCCCGCAGTATCGCACAATGGCTCTTATTTATTACCGCAAAGCCTGCAAATATCTGCAGCAGGACATGGAAAGCAACGGGCTCAATACGAAACAGAAGATTCTGCAGCATATCCAGGCACGAATCATCTGCAGTGGAGTCGCTTGCATCGCCTGTTTGTTCCCCGAATCCGCTTCTCACGCTGTAACTGCTCTTAGATTCTGCCACAACAACAAGTTTCATGCCATTGATGCTGCTACGGTCGACAGAGATGTCATTCAGAGCAGCGATCCTTATACGGACGAGTGTCGGCGAACATACTGGGCCTCTGTTACTGTGGATCGACTCAACGTCATGACTGTCTCGAATCCAAGCATGTGCAACAGTGATTTGATCTATACGAAAATCCCCACTGAAGACGACAAGTTCCTGTGCGGCGAGCCTGAGTTGTGCATATCAATCTCGGCTCTCAATAACCCCGAGGTCGCTACAAAGTATCCAACGGTCAGGCTGGTCCAGTTCCTGGCTTATGATATTGGCAGCCAAGCTAAGCTCATATTCACTCGGCCTATCATATCTCCCAAGGAGTTTGCTTCCAATGGCCGGTGGAGACGAGACATGGACAGGATAATGAACCAAATGTCGGTGCTGTTGAAGTACATGCCGGATCGAGATCGAAAAACACCGTGGTCTAGAAGCAATTTCTCTCGAATCACCGTACGAAGCATAGAGGTGTTACTTTTGTCAGTGGTGATGAGCAGTGCCGTTGAGAACCCGCTGTTGGCTGATGCTATAGACATCAACAGCTTGTTGCCAGAATGCGTGGCTGCAGCCATGGAAATCACCGACATGGTGAGGTCTATGAAGCCTTTTTCTGCGCTTTTCTTTGACCTGGGCATCATTTTGACAGTTTTCAGCACAATGAGAGTTCTGAAGATTCTAATTGAGCTCAAGGTATCGAACTACCAACTTGTGGTGCCTTACTATGACGTATTATATGATATACTGACCCAGGTCCGTCATGATACGCCTATTTTGGTAAGGAGCTTCGACCAGCTTTCAAGCGAGCGCATGGGCCAGTATACCAAGCGAGAGTACTGGGAGCCGTTTCCGGACCGGTTTGCAAACGATGATATAGGAGAGTGGAGTTCTTCCGGCCTGTCGGGCAGCCAGAGCACGCCTTCGGATCCAGATATCCCGGAGATTAGTGGGTATCCGAATCTGCATGATACGTTTCCTACGCTGTTTGACTTTGACGTGGGGACGTTGGCGGACGTGGAGTCGGCCAATGATTTGTCGATTCCGGTGATGACGAGCGATTTGTTTCCTGAGGGGGAGTATGGGTTTGGATACGAGGAGGTGAAGATGGATATTAAGGGTTAGTCGGCGACGAGAGCAGTCGGCAACCGTAAGGTTGACGGCTGTGGGGTCAACGAGATGTCGACGGCAGAGAGTCAACGACCGTGAGGTTGTTGACGAGAGTGTTAGCAAGTTGTTGACGAGTGTTGACCAGTGTTGACGAGGGCGTTGAGACTGTTTTGTTAAGACCTCTAACGACTACTTGGTAAAGCCTCTGCTCGCTTAAACGCCCTGCTTTACCCTCTGACGCTGTTTGCTTAAAACGCCTGCTGCTCGCTCGCTGCTCGCTCGCTTATGTAAAAGCTTTCCAGGGTTTCTTCGACATGATTAACGACGGATTAATTCGTATACGAGATCAACCCCGATCTCACAAACGATACTTCTCATATTCTCCCATGAGTGATTTTCTTGACTTTTGTAAATATTAAACTTTAAGCTTATATAACTTTAAAAAACCTTAATAAGCCGGTCACGTGGCCACCCCCCTTCCCCCCTCGTTCCCCTCGCCACTCATATATATACCCCGGAAAATCCTCTTTTTCATTTTTCCTTCCTATTTTTTATTTCCCTTTCTTCCCATCTCCGCCCATTTCCCCGCACTTTGCCCCGTTGGCGTCATTACCCGCCGTTTTTCCCACTCTTAGTAAACCTGACGTCAGATCATTGTTTTTACCACTAGCAGTTAGGTCCGAAAACCCATAGAAAAACCCCTGAATTCCCCCTGAAAATGAGCCTGAAATCGTCCAAACGCCCGGCGCATCACATTGCCTGCGACGCCTGTAGAAAGCGCAAACTCAAGTGCGACGGCGGAAAACCCATCTGCTCGGCGTGCCTGAGGCGTAGCAGCACCGATTGCCATTACGCGGACTTCCAGCGGAAACCCAGCAGTCGGCAGCAGATGCTGATCGACATGAGCAATCGCATCAAGGAGCTGGAGACGGAGTTGGCGGACGTGAAGCTCAAGTCCGACGGCTCGCACGAGATTCTGTACGAGGAGAACCATGATCCGTACATTCCTGAGGAGAACATGGCCAAGGAGCTGTATGCGGAGTTTTTCCGCAAACGCATTGCCTGGATGTTTTACATCAGCAAAAACAACTACTTTCGGCGGCTGTACGGGCGCCCAGGCAACCGGCCGAGGCTCTCGAAGCAGTTTGGAATCCTCGCCGTAGCCGCGTACGCGCTGCCGCAATATCGGCATTTGTCGGCGATATACGCCAAGAAGGCCCGCAAGTACGCACACAGGGATTTTGAGCTGTACGGCGCTACTAAGCAGTTCAATCACCTGGACAATATCCAGACGTGGCTGCTGCTTACATGTCTCGATTGCCGCTTAGATCATCACATTCATTCGAGCATTGCAACATGCGAGGCTATCCGATTATGTCATCTTTTCAAGTACCAGCTCATAGACTGCGAGGTTGCGGTGGATTGCGAAATGTTTGAGAGCAATGATCCGTATACCGACGAGAAGCGCAGAACGTACTGGGCCGCCATCGCCATCGATCGCATGACCGTGCAGACCAGCTCGGCGCCCTGCATGGTCGAGATGGAGTACGTGTGCACGAGGTTTCCTGTGGACGATGAGCGGTTCGAGAAGGGGCTGCCTAACACGTGTGTATCGCCTCGAGAAGCCATAAAGAACCCCGAACTGCTGGAAAGAGTGCCATGTCCACGGGTACTGCTGCTAGTATGCTACGAGTGCGATTTCCTCATTAGAGATCTGCTGAATCGCCCGGTGGGAATCACCAGTGGCCGAGATACTGCTCAATGGCGAGCTCAGTACGATCGCGTGGTCAAGCTGCTGTACACGATTGATTTTATCAAGGAAAAACTGCCGAAATCCAAGGACGTTCACGCGCTCAATGGCATACTGCCTCTTTTCTCCAAAACCTCCGAGATCTCGTTGATCTGTGCTGCCATGGTCACGGCCTCGGAGATCCCCGAGCTCGCCAACCTCATCAGTTTCCAGTGGGGATTCCACCGGTGTCTCTATGCTGCTAAGGTCATCATCGGTATTATTCAAAAGGTCGACGATTTGCAGCATATGTTCGCAGATACTACTGTTATTGTGGCATTGTACACTAGTGCTCGGTTTCTTCGACTCATGAGCACTGGATTTGATTTTTCGGCCGAACTTCAGCGTCTCAACGACATATTTCTGCATTTCTTCTTTCTACAGAGAAACGAGTCGCCGCTTCTCAAGCATTGCTATGAAGATCTCAAGGCCACTCTGCCGAACTTTGTAGCGATTGCTGGAGGCTTTGAGGATCTGGGAAATCGGCCTACAGACGTCAATTTGGTGCAGAATTTCCGGAAATTCTTCAGATTGGGCTCTAATATGCCGTCTGGCAGTACTGAGATTGGAGTTATTGAGTTTGATGGGCTTAAGAAGTTGCCAGTAGAAGCTGTTGATTCCAAGGGTGAATCGGTTAACATTGAGCAGATTATTGAGCTGGAGAAGCCGCTGGAGAGTGCAATTGAAGAGGAGTTTGGCTTGGATTGGAAGCTGGGGCCTGGTGAAGAGTACGGAGGGTTTTAGGTCATTAGGGCAAGACGGTATCGCAAGAGGTATCAGGCAGGTCGAGAGCTGGCAAATCAGTAACAGGCAAAAGGTCTATTCCTGACATTAGAGTGCTATTACAGAGCCAAGGAGTGTAACCTTCAGCAAAGATTTCTAATCGAAGAACGTTTAAAAGAGTTACAGTGTTTTATCAGATAGTAGAGTTGTACATAGCGAAACACGTAGTAATTCAAGGTATATAATGAAAAGAACTTTGGTTTGATATTTTATTTCTTGAATGAAGAGAATAATTTATTTATTAGAATTAACGGAAAATAATTATTAATTAATGACTACTAATTAAGCTAAGGCTTAAGCGAGACTTATCGTTATCTAAGTACGGCGATCTGATAAGCCTAAAACGTCGAAACGCCCACTTTTTACCAAATTTCGAACCCCATATACATATCACATATCACTAAACTATATAATCAAAAATAAACTCTTCAAAAGCCTTTAAACCCTCTAAAACCTCTAAATCCCTGCCCCTCTCCGCTTACATCATCCCCACGTGACTCCTCCTCCCCAAAGCCAACCGCCACTACTCCTCCAATCTTAACTTCATAACAATTCCACAAATAATTATTTGATCCCCGGAAATTGCTGACGTTGTCGGAATTTTCTGCGGTAAATTGACGGATTTCGTAATTTATTTCCTTTGATAAATTCCCGATTTTCCGTATTTATTTCCATTACAAGCCTATTAGCGCCGTAATACCTCTTAACTCTTTCTCGTCTTGGAGCTCTTCAAACCTTCTGTTATTCTTGCATTGTCGTGAAGTGCGAAAATCCCGCTGAAAATCCCGCCAAAATGGCCTCTTTATCACAAGGTCCCCGTCACGTCGCCTGTGATTTCTGCCGAAAACGCAAACTCAAGTGCAACGGCGCCAAACCGGCCTGTTCCTCGTGTGTCAGGTTGAAGAACAGTGATTGCCGCTATGCAGAAGCTCCTAAGCGATCCGGGCCCAGGCCGGGCTATATGCAGGAAATGCAGTCCCGAATCAACCAGCTGGAGTCGGAATTGGCTCGTATTCAGCTCAGTGGCGTGGTGGAATCGGACTCGCAGGAGCTCATGTTTGACGAGAACAGCGATCCGTATCTGCCTGGAGGTAATCTCATGGCTGATCTTCACGAAATCGTCTTTAGTTTCAATCCCTGGCTGTGTTTTATAAGCAAGGAGCACTATTTTCGAGCATTATACGGCCCTCCTCATCGCAGGCCTCGACTATCGAAACGCTTTATTCTGTATGCTTTGGCTGCGTACGGTCATCCTCGATATAAGTCGTTATCACCTGTTTATTATCGCAAAGCCCGGGAATATGCTCACAAGGACATGGAGCTGTACGGTGGATCCTGGCAATTCAACCACCTGGATAACATTCAAACGTGGATTCTCCTCAGTTGTTACGAATGCAAGGAAAACCGCCAGGTCCAAGCGGCGGGATCGGTTGCTAATGCTCTACGATTATGCCATCATTTCAAGTATCATATGATCGACTCAGACATCTCTGCCAACTGCGAGACCTCCGAAAGCACCGACATCTATGTCGACGAGAAGAGACGCACGTACTGGTGCATCATCCTGGTAGATCGGCTGTCTGCGCAAACGAACTCCAATCCTTGCATGGTGGACATGAATTACGTGTGTACCCGATATCCTGTGGACGACGACAAATTTGCCCGGGGAATGCCTAATATCTGTATATCTCCAAGAGATGTCCTACGAGATATAAGCATGCTGGACCGGCACAGATATCCAAGGTTACTGCTGTTGATCTGTCATGAATGCGGATATCTCATTAGAGATCTGATCGGTAGGCCCGTCAACCCTGACGGCCTCAAGGACCCGGCTGAGCAGCGGGCCAGGTACTCTAGAGTGCTGGAAATCATGAACATACTGGGCTCTATCATACCGACGTTGCCCATGTCATCGGATTCATGGGAATTTAATAACTTACTTGATCTTGTCTACAAAAACACCTACGTCTGCATGATATGTGTAGCCATGACCATGGCCTTTGATATTCCGGGACTGTGCGATATCATCCAGCTCGACTGGGGATGTGAGCAATGTCTTCAAGCAGCTGCAGATATAACCAGGTCTTTGCGTACGCTGCAGAACTTTGGCCGGCTTTTTGCCGATAGCACCGTGGTGGTTGTAGTGTATGCTACGACGCGGTTTCTGCGAATGCTGGCCAATATGAAGGATGATATGTGCGCCAAATTCCAGGTCCACGTTGATATTCTTGTCAGTATCTTTTTCATTGCCAGTGACGGCTGTCCTCTTCTGGTTCGCTGCTTTGAGGATTTGAAGGTCAACATGCCGATAGATGCTATACTTAGGGGCGAATTTGAGTACGCCAACAGGTTACCACAGGATGCAGTGACGTCGTCCGGCAGTATATTCTCTTCTCCGTCGAACTTTGAGAACTTCCCTGTAGGTGGTAGTTCGAAGGGGCCTAGTCCAGTTGGTCTTAGTCCGAATGCTGGATCAGTTGAGTCGGAGAATTCCCCAGGCAAATTGTCTAACACGATCTCTGAATATCTTTCTCGAGCATTTGTGCCGGGAGACTCGAAAGAAGATGCGACGATTATTCGATACGTGCTGGACGCGAAGACCGACATGACGTCACTATCGTCATTTCCTGGAGACGGTGAAGATACTCTTGCGAAGGAGGTTAGATCGCCCAAGAATCTGCCGTCTCCGTCCGAGTTTGACGAGCTCAAGGTTACAAGCGATATGGTCGACATGGAATGGCTGCAGAATCTCGATAATGAGTTTGTGATTCCACAGGAGGACTTTGATAAGTTCGAGTAGGGTTGTAAATAGTGTAAATAGGGTAATGCGGGAATAGAACGAGATAATAGTAATTATCGTAGGGTAGCAGTTATGGTAGTGAGAGGCAATTATCGTAGTGATTTACGTTATTATCGTCCTGATTTATGCTATTACCCGTCCTGATTTACATCTACTGTCCAGAACCAATTGATTAAAATTCCGCCAAAAATTCCGTAAAAATGTCGTTAAAATTCCGCTGAAATTGCCGTTAAATGCCCTCAAATACCACAATGAATATCCTATGCTCTCGCGCTACGCTCCCTCTACCCTCCCCTCTCGCTCCCTGCGCTCACCGCCACAGAGCTATTCCACGCCTCCGTTATCGACATCACTTTACCCTCAAACGCCTTGCTATGAATCGGCTCTTCGTCGGCCGGATCATGGAACGGATTACAAATGTACGCTATATATGCTTTATGAAACGCCCGAAACATTGGCCGAACATCAAACCTCAGGTTATCATGAGCATCTGTTCCGATAAGAAACTTAACTCCGGTGTTAGATAATGAACCATATACTGCAATGCCATCGTGAACTAGTAATAATGCATAAGCTCGTGCGTTTTCTGACGTGTTGAGTTGAGACATGACGTAGTCTAAGGACATATGCGCCAGGAAATAGTAGCGAAGATTGCGGGATTCGGCGTTTTCTGGGTCGTTTGGAGTGTCGTCGAAGGATTTCAGGTACAATGGGCTATTTGAGGCGCTGATAATTGCTACGAATCGAACAGCTACGGTCATTTTGGTGGGGGAATGGGGGGTGAAAGAAGGAAGAAAAGAGGGAAGCTTGAGATATTTGGAGGAAGTTGGAGAAAGACGTCACGTGATGCTTATGTAACGGGCATAAAGGTTTGAGAAACGTCTTCTTTTGGATTTCTTAACGTTTTTTTGCAGTTTTTTTTCTTTATATTTATTTATTCGGGATTCTAACTTGAATATTTATAACTGCCACCGACATACGTCTATTATAATTGCCTATATTACAACTAATTCGCTTCATTGATCCTCTATCCAGCAACTCTACATGATCTCTCCATGTTCACAGCAGAAGGCCGTTTCAAGCAAATCGCATGTCCTTCGACCAGAATTAAAGGCCAAAAATGCGAGGTTTTGAATTGCATATTCAAGCATGAAGATATAGGGATCAACGAGAGAAAGCGGCGGAAAATCACTCGGGAAAGTGCCCTGGATCGTCCAAAGAGCTCCTCGAGTCAGCCTATTTCACAGAAAACAGCTCCTAAAGTCACAAGACATACAGACGGTAATGTCCAGGTGGAGAAAAAACCGGTGAAGACGGAAGCGGAAAAACCAGCGGCCAAGGCGGAGAACAGAGCGGAAAATGCAGCGCAATCATCCTCTGAAGCCTCCGTCAAACTCACGCCGAAACCCGTCGTTCCATTCAACCCTGCGACCCTTCAGCAGCGTGTACAATACCTGAATCATATTTATAAAATGTTGGTTGAGACGAGATCAACAGACCGGCCGAAGATCGAGGCTGTTGAAGCGGAACATCGAATCGCCGGCTCCAGCACGACAGTCACCTATCCTGTGAATATCCGCAAGCTCATGGGCGATATAAAGAGCGGGAGGTTTAAAAATAAGGAGACGTTGGCGGCCAAAGAAGCGGAAGATGCCGAGAAGCTGGAACGGGACGAGCTGGCTAAATTGATAGTTCCCGTTGATATTCTCAAGCAAAGAAAATATACAACAGAGCCGATAGTGCCGTTAGACATGCCGGCTGATTACTCTGTGAAATGCGCTCGTTGTGGTGTTCAGTTCATCGTCAATGAGATGCTGAAGAATCGGCCCAAGTGCGTATTCCACCTGCTCAGAAGGGAATACGATCCTCAGAAGGGAAAACGGTCGGAAATCTTCCCGTGCTGCTCCCAGCCACTCGGAGAATCGAACGGGTGCGAATCGCGGAATTTCCATGTGTGGAAGCTGGATGAGGCTCAGATGCTCGCTGGAGTCATTCCCTTTGCTCGTACTCCAGCAGCTTCAACCGATAAAACGCTATTTGCAGCGGGAATAGACTGTGAGATGGGATATACGACGTTTGGAATGGAGCTTATTAGAGTAACGATAGTGGACTGGAAGAGCCGGAAAACGGTTCTGGACCGATGCGTATATCCTTATGGAGAAGTACTTGACCTGAATACCAGATTCAGTGGAGTAGACAATATCAATAAGGGAATTATCAGTGAAGATGGAACTGTGATGCCGACAATTACCTTCAAAGAGGCTCGGCAGCTGATATTTGAGTATATTAACAGTTCTACTATAATCATAGGTCATGGGCTGGAAAACGACCTGGATGCTCTGAGATTGATTCACAATCGAGTAGTCGATACGGCAATCATATATCCTTCGATGAAAGAAGCTCGGACGTTTTCGCTGAAACAGCTGACGTTCAAGTACCTGGGGAAAACAATACAGACAGGACAGCATGATTCGAGTGAAGATGCACTGGCAGCATTGGATATAGTCAAGGAGAATATCAAGCGGGATCAGGAAGCGAAGAGGAAGTTGAGGTTGTAGGCTATTGGGGTTGCCGGGGCATGCTGGCGGGAGCTATGCCGTTGCCTGGGGGAACTCTTATCAGTGTATCAGGATCACCTATCTAGATTACCCGATGAGGACAGACTCTGAAACAGGAAAAGAAAGAAGAAAACATGAAAATGAAATAAAAAACCTAAAATTCCGTCTAATATTACCCGGTCGCTAAATATGATATACAATGCTATATGCTTCCTATACCCTAACCACTATTCAAATTCTCATCCGACAACAGCATGATTCTCAGCCTTTCTTAATATATAAATCACCTGAGCCCATTGTCGTCTAAGATAAACAGCTATATCTCGTCGTTTGAGAAAAAGCAAATGGACATAGTACGAGTTGTTATCGGTATCTATAAGTTAGTAGATAAGTCAAATAAGTCAATTCCATTGATAAACATACTCAATTTCTGACGTGATTCCGATACAATGGCTTCTTCCTGCTGACAAAGAGTCCCTAGATAAGGCTTTATCAGCTTGATATGGCTGGGGATTTCCCGTGACCAGAAGACGGACTCGGGTTTTTTCCAGAAACTCTGCTCAAGGTCTTCCATTCAAAGTTTAATCCGAAGTTTATTTCAAGGCTGATATCGGTGATTGGGATATCGGAGATTTATAGATATTAGGTCATTGAGGTCATGTGGTTGAATATGCATGCAAGCCACAAATACCACATTTAGGAAATGGAAAGAGATCATAGATATACGGAATTGAGTGGCGTTGGTGAATCTCGGAAGAGTTTACGTTTATCATTAGTATGCTTAATATGTTATATTGTGTATGGTTATGCTATAGATATGATCTATCATATTCCCGATATCCCACCAACTACGGAAATCCAAAATAAAAATCAAATAAATGCTGATGAATGGACCAATGCTGCTTCAGTATATCGGCAATGGACTCTCTGATTTGATAGAGGGTGAAATACATCCAGGGGGTTTGGCCTGGAGTTAGTATATAGAAGTAATATATCATATAGCTGTAAATACCTACCACCAACTGGCGTGTTTGCAAAGATATCCATAATAAATAGCTCTTGCTTACACAGTTCGTACAGAGCGTCGTCTATCTTTTGTACCTGACGGGGAATCTCGGTACTCCAGGGCTCGTATCGAGTGCGTTGGCCGAATAGCTGCTCAAACGAAGTCATTTGGTGGATGATATCTTCATTCGCACGTGTAAACGAGTACAAGTCTAGAGACGCGATGTATCATTTTACCTTCTGTAAGTACCCGCAGTGTCATGTCGCGATGAGGATTTTGAGGATATCAGGCACGGCTTTCCGATGAGGCTCATGTAACCCCACGATATCGGGTCCGAGGTCGGGGGGAATGCACAGCCGTGGATGACGTAGGGAGAACATGTGACTTTTAATCGGCCGAGAAATACGACGTAATATTATTTGGTAATCTCAATTATTTCCAGGGTTACAGTTTTTAGCTTCTTTGTTGATTATGGTGGCGTGGGTTGCATCAGGGTTGACTGACCAGTAGTATCTTAGTGATTACCAACGTAACGGTCTGGAACGAAAAGACTCATTTTTGATATGTAATTAAGTCTCTAAGTCTTTGTTTTACTCATAAATAATAAATCCGGACGTTCCATTCTTCTTTATTGACGATCCCACGACATTCGGTTGGTTGAGGGGGGTTACTCACCGATTCAAAAGCAATTTAGCTCAGCCACTCAGTGAGCGTATTACGATGCTTGGTAAGGGAGCTTAGGGGAGTTGAGATGAAGATGGGGTTGTTGTAGGGGTGTGGGGATGTATGGGAGATATAAATAAGTATATATTCATCTCTATATGTTCATATCTTATCGTGTTGTCATCTTATCGTTTAAATACGCCGTATCCACCTTCTCCCTTGGGTCCACCGCCTCAGTCTAGAACCTCTCCCACATGGCTATACGAGCACCCTGTGGCCCAACTAAGTAATTCCATAGCATCTGACCATGTTCTAGAAGATCAAACAAGAAATGAGAGAATATTATGATCACGATGACAGATCACAGGGTAGAGTAGGGTAGGAGTGGAATGGTGAAGAGTATTGTTATTTAGTATATGGTAGTTTAGAGTATAGGTTTATAGAGATTTACTATACAGTATGTAGTTAAGTATGTAGTTATAAAGTATATGTTTAACTTACGAGACCCTCGTATACCACTTCCCCACCTTCACCCGCATTAACCATTCCTCAATCATGTCGCTTTCTAATCGACTTTGCGTCCACAAAGAACTGCGCCGCGCTTTGTCATTCAGGGGAAATGTCGTGGATTTCGGATTGGGCTTCGTCCGAGGTAATATAAATACAGAGTTATCCCCACGTTAAATTTGCAATTACTGGATCAGTCTGGTGAAGTGATAGAATTGGAATTAAACTTTTCTCGGTACTTTGCCATTGAAACTGAATCACTGCTTAACGACTCACTGAACTCTCTCTTTGATCACTGTGACAAATCGGGAACTCCCAGCTCGACTGCTACACACGTTACTACGATTATAAATTGGTGTTGATTGGGCTTGATAGGAGATTTTTCTTTGTGTTTTGGAGTGGTTTTCGAGTTTTTGATCTAGTTTTCGAGCTTGTAATCTAGTCTTCGAGCTTTGGTGATCTAGTTTCTACTTTGTGATCTACTGTCTCTCTACCCCACATTTTCTCCAGATTATTCACCTCCTTTATCCGCTTATGGCCCCGGACTCTCAATCCAACCGCCATATAGCCTGTGAATTCTGTCGACTGCGCAAACGCAAGTGCGATGGACAACGTCCTCGATGCTCGACATGTATTGCAAAGAACAAGAGGGAATGTTATATTGTCGAAGGTCACCGTAAGACCGGCCCCCAGAAGGGCCAATTGCAAACATTACAGATGAGAGTCGTGGAATTGGAGCAAGAATTGGCTAAAACAAGACTCCAGGTCGGCTCGGAGCCTGATATGCTGGTTTTTAATGCCGAGGAAGAGGACCCCTGCCTGCCTTCTAGAGAGATCAGGCACGAACTTCACCGGAACTTCTTTGAGAACTTCACATTTGCCAAATTCTTCGTTTCCCGAGCTCTTTTCATGAAATCCCTAGAAGGCCCCGTTGCTTCGAGGCCCCGTCTTTGTCTTCGATTCGCCATTCTGGCTGTCTCTGCCTATACGTTGCCATGGCACCGCGATATCTCCTATGCTTTCCACAAAAAGGCCCGCGAATACGCTTTAATAGACTCGGAAGTATATGGAGGTAGCCTGGAATTCAACCATGTCCAGCTTATTCAGACCTGGATCCTCATTGGCTGCTTTGAGTGCCTGTGTGGCCGCCGTCTGTCGGTCATGTTATCTGTGTCTCACGCTCTTCGTCTTTGCCAGTACTATGGATACCACCGAATCGACATGGTGCTTGCCGATCAGGTCTCAGTGCAAAGTGACGACGTTCTTGTCGACGAGAAACGTCGAACTTACTGGATTGTCGCTCTCACTGATCGGTTGTGTCAGATTGGTTTCTGCGAACTTAGCACTGATCTCGTCGAAAACACATTTACACATTTTCCTCTGGAAGACGACAAATTCGCCCGAGGAGAACCGGGAATGTGCATTTCTCTTCAGCGCATCGTCGAGAAACCCAAGTTGTTGAGACAATTGTACACTGAGCCCTGGACTTCTCATATCCTCATGGTCACACTCTGCCACGAATGCTTTCAACGCTGCATATATTTATACTCTAGGCCTGTTTCCTGCAGCGAATTCGCCCCGGGAAGCGTATGGCGGAACCAGTATGACGGCATTAATAAAATTGCTGCCGTGCTTGCTGAAAATGCGCCTGCTGAGGATCCAAACGGAGGCTGGTGCTTCGACAACGTCAACCGGCTTGTAGCGCGGTCGGCCGAGGTGTTGCTGTACTCGGTGCCGATCATTGCAACTTTGGACAATACACATTTGCTGAACTTTATCGACGTTACTTTGCACATGAACAGGTGTATTGAGGCTCTAGAAGACATGGCACATCTGCTGACTCGTTACGGTGACGTTGCAAGGCTCTATACCGATGGATCTGTAATTGAGACAGTTGGACGTTCGTGTAGATTCATCAAGGGTCTCATTGAGCTGCAAATCGACGGCTACGAGAAACTGCAGCCTCTGTGGGGAATCCTACTGGCAACACTACAAGAAGCGGCCAGTATGTCGCCTCGGGCAAAAGAAACACTGGCAGACTTTCTGGCTTCACGAGTCTCCATATTAGACGAATGGCATCCAAGAATGAACGCTTTCTCCCCAGTCCAGACGGAGTACTTTGAAGGCATGGACCCGGAGACGCCATGCAAGGCCAGCCGGACGTCAGAGAGCATAGCTCTGGACAAACAGTTTGGCATCAATTGGGTGGACCAGTGGGCTGCGGAGGGCGAGCTGGGAGGGTCGTTCACGGTGCCGGTGCAGGAGGAGACGTGGAGTTATTTTGAGTAGGTATAAAGAATGGTAAAAATAGCGTTATAAATAGGAGTATTTATTGGGTGTTGAAATTGAATCTTTTGAATCTTGAGTATTTTGAATTTTGAACTTTGTTATTTTGAATAATTTGAATAATCTGAATTTTGAATGAGTTTGTAGTATTTACAGTATTTACATAGTATGGAGGAATATACGGAGAAAAGTACGGAAAAATATACGGAAAATCGTACGAAAACGTAGAGAAACGTAGAGAAACATACTGATACTTCAATGAGCATAGTAACCAGTAGAATATCACACAATCCCTGATACTCTTAATACACCGCCAATTTCCCGTCTTATCTCTCCCCGTATCTCAGATGATACACCGCCAACTCCTTCTTCCCCACCTTACTCGGCGATCCGATCATGATATCCGCTCCAGTCACCGATTTCGGAAATGCAATAACGTCCCTGATAGAGTTTGTTCCACATAGCATGGCTACCATGCGATCATAGCCTATGGCAAAGCCAGCATGGGGCGGACAGCCAGTATCCAAGGCTCGTAGAAGATGCCCAAAGAGCTGCTGATAGTTGGAGATGCCGAGAATCTGTTCAAATATGAACGTCTGCAGCTGGACATCGTGAACTCTTGTACTTCCTCCTCCAACCTCTACTCCATTGATCACCAGGTCGTAATGCTGGCCGTGAGCGTCCAATGGGGAAGTGTCAAGCAAATCGTAGTCTTCAGGCTCGACCATAGTGAAAGGATGATGACTGCTCAGGATCCGGCTGGAGTCGTACTCGGGATATGCAGAGTTGTCTGAGATGATCTCTGACGGAGCAAAGAGCGGGAATTTCGTCAACCAAGTAGCAACGAAGTCTTTTTCCAGATCAATTGTGCTTTCGCCAGTAGTTCGTAGTTCGTTCTGAGGATATTTTTCAATCACCAGCTGTCTCAGACGGCCGAGAGGCGTGGGGTTCTCGTATGAAAGCTCCTGACGATCGCCAAAAGCAACAACATCGCCAGGCTGCAGCTGCAGTTGATTGTATACTTTAGAAACATCAGTATCTTCATCTGATATCGGTTTCAGCCATTCTTCTAACGTTTGCTGCGTATAATCTCCAGACACCTCTCTGATCACAGGTGCTCGATGCGGATATAAATTTTCCTCAAAAACAAAGTCTGCGAGGGTCGTGTTTTCATATGCGTTTTTCCTCAGTACAAGTGCTTCAAGTACGGGAAACTGTGGGTTATTCGTAGCTCTGGCACCGTCTAACTTAACGATCTCCAACCCATACCTTAGATCAGGCTTATCGATGCCAAATTTAGACAGAGCTTCTGAGTAACTTAGAGGAGTAAAGTCCATACCCTCCTCATGCCGTACGAGCTTATACGGGCTTGTTTTCGTGTCCAAAACCCATAAATTCTTGCTGCATTTCGCCCACACTGTAGAGACCAGTGACTCCAGGACTCTCTGCACGTCCTTGGCGCCCGAATACGCCATTTCAATGTCGATCTGCGTGAACTCCGGCTGCCTGTCTGCACGCAAATCCTCGTCACGGAAACACTTGGCTACCTGGTAGTAGCGGTGGAATCCGCCGGCCATAAGCAGCTGCTTGTACTGCTGAGGACTCTGAGGCAGCGCATACATGAACTTAGGTTTGCGTGTCGGAACCAGAAACTCGCGTGCACCTTCCGGGGTGGATTTGAAGAGCAGCGGCGTTTCTATTTCCGTGAATCCAAGGCTGTCGAGGACGCTGTGGACAGCTTTAGTGATGAACGACCTCTGTTTGAGGTTATTCTGCAGCGTTTTCTGCCGCAATTGCATGAACCGGAACTCAGGCGGAATCGTCTCGGATACTGCGATGTGCGCAGCAGAAATCGACGCCTTGTTAAGCACGTTTATGCTGGAAACTACCAGATCTAGAGCCGAATCGGTGCCTGGCCGGGGCTCCAGCACCCCCTGGACGCAAATAGCGCTCTCAGGCTTGAGTTTTCGGACCTGGTTTTCGGCCGACCGGTCCACCAGCTGAATAGTATCGCCATTGACGTCTCTCACAGTCGCAAAGGCCAAACTGGAGGACATTTTCTTGGGCTTCTGATCCACCCAGCCCTGAACTAGGACCTTTGATCCTGCCTGCGTGGGAAGATTTCTGACCTCCAAAGCGCCACGGGGAAACTCGACTGGGTCTGTCAATCTTATAATACCGTATTTACGGCTGTGGGATACTTACATTTGCGGAGAGTGGAGGATTTAGGCGGAAGAGCGGTGGAGAAGCGGCAGATCTGAGGGGAAAACGGCAGGAAATACGATACGCGTCTGAGGGAACGAGCACGCATGGTGGAAAAGCCCCGTAATAACCGGGAATTACAAAAAAGTACAATGGAAGAAGTTAAGTTAGTTGAAGGGGGAGATTTTTCAATTCATATTTCGATCCGGTCACGTGCCGCTTACGTAACCTCCATCCCAAAGCTTCTTCTCCAGCCGCCACAAACTTGCCAACTTAACGTTCACTTTTCTCAACCTAAGCAGCAATGGATTCCCTTCAGAGGTTGCTTGGACAGACGGGCGGCATGTCCAATGTCGGAGTCGATAGTCCCGTGGTGGATAATAGTGAGACTGTATATATATCGTCGCTGGCGCTACTGAAGATGCTCAAGCATGGACGAGCCGGCGTTCCCATGGAAGTCATGGGCTTAATGCTTGGAGAATTCATTGATGATTTCACGGTTCATGTAATAGACGTGTTTGCCATGCCTCAGAGCGGTACAGGTGTCAGTGTGGAGGCTGTGGATGATGTATTTCAGACAAGAATGATGGATATGCTCAAGCAGACGGGCCGGGATCAGATGGTCGTTGGATGGTACCATTCGCATCCCGGGTTCGGATGTTGGCTCAGTAGTGTGGATATCAACACGCAGCAGTCGTTTGAGCAGCTGAATCCCCGGGCCGTGGCCGTGGTCGTTGATCCTATTCAGAGCGTCAAAGGCAAGGTTGTGATCGATGCGTTCCGGCTCATCAACCCTACGACGCTGGTCATGGGCCAGGAGCCTCGGCAGACGACCAGCAATCTGGGTCACTTGAACAAGCCGTCGATCCAGTCGCTGATTCATGGGTTGAATCGCCATTATTATTCCATCAACATCAACTACAAAAAGACGCCGTTGGAGGAGAAAATGCTGCTCAACATCCACAAAACCGCCTGGGCGACCGGCCTGGAGATTCGCGATTACAAGGTGCAGGAGGAGGAGAATCTGGAGGCCGTCAAGCGCATGGTCAGGCTGGCAGATCAGTACACAACTAGAGTCAAGGAGGAGAAGGAATTGTCTGAAGAACAGCTCAAAACCCGGTACATTGGCAAGCAGGATCCCAAGAAGCATCTGGAGGACGCTGTCAACGAGCGGTTGGAGGATAATATAGTGTCGTTACTGGCTGGCAATGTGGATACGATATCGTTCCAGGGTTAGAATCCGAAGAACGTATCGATACCCAAATGTAGATAGCATGTGAAGTGGACGGCGAAGCCAATCGATATGAGGTATGTACGAGTCCGTGAGAGAGTACTAAAGCAGGATTGCGATGGTAGTGGTCTGAAAGCAGCGAGGCAAGCGTAGCAGCGTAGAAGGGAGGCAGCGTAGCAGCGTAGAAGCGAGGTAAGCGAGACAAGCGTAAAAGTGAGATATGCGTAAAAGCGAGATAAACCTAGAAAGCGCAACCACCTCACTCTCTCGCTCCGCCCGCCCATATTATCACCCCATCTCTGCCTGCTGATGCCAGCTCCCCATCGTCCTTGACGTTAATGCCCAGCACCTTGTCAGTGTGCCCCTTGAGGCTCGTCACCAGCGCCTTTGAATTGACGTCCCAGATGGCGATTTTGTTGTCGAACAGGGCGTGTGCAACGTACGGCTGGCCGTTGGCGATGATGAAAGCACTGGAAGAAGCGTATTTGAAGCGATGAGGATTGGAGTCTTCGCGATACGTTTTGGCACACTTGTCAGTGAAGAAGTTCCACAGCTTGAGCGACCCGTCAATCAGAGCAACCAGGATATACATGCTGTTGGGGCTGAAGATGACATTCATGACGGGCGGATTGTTATGAGCACAGACCAATGTACGAAGACAATGGCCAGAGCCCACGTCCCACATGCGAATAAGCCCGTCGTACGACGAGGAGACCACAATGGTGCCGTCTCTGGAGAAATTGACGGCGCTGATGGGATCGCTGTGAGCAGCCAAGGTGTGCATGCAACGGGCCTGCTTGACGTCCCATATACGGACGTTCTCATCGGCCGATCCGCTGGCCAGCAGGTTTCCCTTGTAGTTGAAGTCGACGCATGTCACGTGGTGCGTATGGCCCTTGAGGACTCGAAGAACCTTGCCTGACACGGCTTCCCATATGCGAATTGTTTTATCATCGGAGACAGACGCTAGAATATGGGCGTCTCGAGACCATGCGATGTCCGATACGCCGCCTATGTGGCCATGGAGGCGGGAAATTATGCGGAAGTCGGCGGAATCGTAGACGAGGATGGTTTTATCGGCGGCTGGGGTTAGAGATCAACGAACGCATAATGGCCTTAGAGAGCGCAAATTGAGGCATAATTACGGCCATTATGCCATCTGCAAACTAAGCTACTTACAACATGTAGCAAAAAGTTTGCCATTCCGGCTGTATTTTGCCGCTGTGACTGATGCTTTGTGGTCGTTTAGCCGGTGTTTTATGGAGAATTGAGGTATCGACATGGGGAAAAAAGCAATATTGGGGTAATTTGTCGATCGACCAATAAGACTGCCTGAGTATTTCCGTTCTATTTGCAATTGGGGAAATTTGCACGTCGCGTTGTTGCGGGATCAAACGAGTTGTTGAAGATGGAGAAATTGGTAGGAAGATGGGAAAAAGTGTGGGGAGAAGAGCGGAAGCGGTGAGAAACACGGCAAAAAACACGGCAATATTTTTCGGTGATTTACGCTATTTTGTGGGGTTTTTACGCTATTTCGACAGTGAATGGCCGGGTAACTGTGATATTTTATTTACAGGTGCTGTGCTGTGCATAGTAAGCTGTAATTTGCAGATTAGGCTCTAAGCTGTAGGACATGCTCAGCTAGATAAAACAGCTAGTTGAGAGAGTTTTGACTAGCATTGACATCTGTGCTTGAGGGAATCTTTACCTTTGGACTCAGAGCCCGAATTGAGTTCATAGAGCCGGAATTGCGTCCACAGGTGCTGAGTCCTGGCCAGTTAGGCGGCTAGGCGGTGTAGCCCCACATTTAAGCTCACACCTAGGCGGTAAAGCGGCGGCGATAATAAAGCGGCGAGGTGGTAAAGTAGTAAAGCGGCGATGCGTAAAGCGGCGATGCGTAAAGCGGCGATGCACTAAAGCGGCGATGCGATAAAGCGGCGATACCGTAAAGCGGCGATGAGTTAGGCGATAAAGCGGCGAAGTAGTATAAAGCAGCGAAACAGTAAAGCGGCGATAGTAAAGCAGCGAAAAAGCGGCGATACAGTGAAGCGGTGCTTAGACAATAAAGCGGCGATGAGGTAAAAGCAAAGCGGCGATGAGACAAAAGCAAAGCGGCGATGAGATAAAAGCAAAGCGGCGATGAGATAAAAGCAAAGCGGCGAGGTGGTAAAGCGGCGAAGAGGTAAAGCGGCGATAGTAAAGCGGCGATACAGCAAAGCGGCGATAGTAAAGCGGCGATACGATAAAGCGGCGATGAGATAATGCGGCGATA
>JAJMJB010000057.1:0-32224 GCA_030568895.1 Casaregolazyma suthepensis
TCACTGCGTTATATCTTACCTAAGACCAACTTGTGTTAAGGGTCAATTTCTATCATCTCCCACGCGAACTTTTCCCGTCTCTCAACTCACCATGTTTTATTCAGAGGTTTTACTCACCAAACAAGGTACCTTGGCGCCAGTATGGCTTTCTGCTCATCTCGAGAAGAAGATCACAAGGCCCCAGGTGCTCAAAGTAGACATCCCTGAGGCCGCTCGTGCCATGGCCCAGGAGCCGTTATCGGTCCGTATGCTCGGCCAATTACTGCTTGGACTCGTGCGATTGTACAGCAGAAAAGCCAAATATCTCATGGATGACTGCCATGACGCCGTGTCACGTCTCAAGGCCGCGTTCCAGCCCTCTAACGTCGATCTGCCGGCCAACCACCGTCGAGCACCCAAGACTCTGACCTTGGGCAATACCATAACCGAGTACGATCTGGCGATTCCCGAGCTTCCTGCTGAGCTTCAGGGCGAGCTTCTTTTGACGCAGAATCCCACGCACTTCTCTGACCGCGTCATTGGATCGTCGCCAGACTCGTCGTCAATGGCCTCCAGACTGGACCATATAACTCTTCCCAGTTACAATGACTCGATAGAAGTTGCACGAGGAGATGTGGAAATGCTCAATGCCGATGACGTGGAGTTGAGTCGCCTGGAAGGTGAGGATTTGGATCTGAATTTCAACTTCAATCACGGCAGCCCTGAAGGAAGCTCAGACTCGTTTCTACGCCATGCCAACTCCGAGATCGAAGTTGCACGCGATGCAGCACCTGCCAGGCCTCGAACAGACGATCTGGAGGATTTTCAGATGGATTTTTACATGCAGAACGGCGACGATATAGGCTCTTCTCCGCCGTCTCTTCCTCAGCCGTCTACTCCACCAGCAGTGGACGATTTCGGCCATTTGGACGTGGACGAGGAAATTGAACCGAGCCGAGCTCGACCTCGTAAAGTTCGCAAAATCATACATCCTGACGCAGACACGGAGATATCGCAGCGTACGTTAATGAATATGCAGCAGGATCATTCAGCCATCACGAAGAAACAGCCTGTTTTGGCAACAAACGGCCTGGAATTGGCTCTGCACCGATTTGCCAATCCTTTTGCTAAAATGGAATCCTTTTTATTCGACGAGCCTGTCATAGAACGCGTTCTGAACATGAAGCTTACACCTGAGAATCTGGCCAGTTTTCTATCTCCAGCACAAGAGATATCGGCAACTGAGTCCCCAGTTAGGGAAACCAGTCCACAGGAAGAGGCAGATATTTCAAACGATATGTCCTATGATGATGGTGATTTCGGTTTTGAAGTTCCAGAGCAGCCAGTCAATGAATCAGTGGATCAAACAGCACTTCCGGCAGCTGAGCTTCCAGCAACTGAAATTCCTGGTTCAGAGCTTCCCGGTCGATTAGAAACCAGCACGGGACAAATCTCCTCGAGTACGTTGCAGGTAGCAGAGAAAGTCCGTGTAACCTCGGGAAATGACCGTCAAGCAATAGACCTGACGTCCTTAGAGCCTGCTTCCAAGCATGAAAAAGTCCAGAATTTCTTTGAAGTTTTGGTCCTTGCAACAAAAGGTGCATTGTCAGTTGAACAGCAGGAGTCGTACGGTCCGATTAAAGTGACTCCTAAGGAGCTGCTTTACGAGACTGCGTATGCTGTATGAATACTTGCATGATATCTAGGCTCATAAGCTCCATTTCATTAACATTAGCATGCAATATATAATAATTAGGATATCGTGATATTTAGGATATCGTGAGAGATATCGTAATTAAGAGATATCGTGATAAAGTAAGATATCGTAATTAAGAGATATCCTGATAGTTAAGATATCGTAATATCTAAGATATCCTGACTTAGCCAGGTCTTTTCCCTATTCTCCGCTGCCTTCATGAAACTAATAAAAATTATCCTCCAACCTTGAAAGTACCAGCTTCGTGCTCTTCCAGTCTTCGGTCTTCGGCTCAGGAAGCAGCTTCGGATTGATATCAAGCACTGTAACAACTCCATCTAGACCCCCCACGGCAACGCGACGCGACCCCATCGTTTTATCCCAGCATAACTTGTTCAAAGGACGACTTAAATACTCCGATGCAGCCGTAGACGAAGTAAATGCTTCATCTTTATTAACAGAAACTCTTGCTGGCTTGATTCTTATCACAGGAGCATCCAGATCATTATTAAGATCCCATACTTCCAAATTGCCAGTTCCATCGACTGATCCAAATACACTGGGGAAATGTGGACTCCATGATAAGTCGTAGACAGCATCTTCCTTCTGAATACTGAGAATTGGCTTGATATCTTCCGTGGAAACAGGACCACGAGAGGTGCCTGTAAACGACTCCAATTTCCATATTCTAATAGACCAGTCGAAGCCGCAGCTGATCATGTAGTCGCCCAGGTTGACAGCCCCTTTTATAGAATGTATATCGATTTTCGTGATTGGCGCATGATGGCCTGAGTATCTTCCTCTAGGATCGATGCCTGATTTCGAGCCTGCGTTGTTAAACCTATTGGCCTGATATATTATTCCTTCTTCCGTTCCCACCAGAAGAACTGTCGTGTCTCTGGGCGATATGGCCAAAGTCGTAGGAGCCGTTTCAGTGACGGCTGATGACATTAGTGTGATTTTCTCCAAAGGTGAGGCCAGTATATCAGGAGCCCAAGTACAGAATGTGCCGTCAGTACTTGCAGAAAACAGCGTACTTGAATTCTGAGTGCCGCCGATTTCCAGAGCATAGACGGGATGTTCATGGCCCTCGCCGGTCAATGGGGAAACCAAGGTCGGTTTGGGGCCGAAGCGGAGATTCCACGAGAAGATCTGGCCATTGTAAGCGGCGCCGAAGATGATTTTGGCGTTGAACGGCGAGCATTTGACGCTCAGAATGACACTTGGAGCAGTCAGAACGAACTCTGGTGTTCCCGTTGCTGAGCGCAGATTCCAGATGAGAACCAGGCCCTTTGGAGCATGCAAATCGCTAGCGTTCTCGGTATACGCAACGGCTATGAGCTCCGAGTACTTCTGGGACCAGTCAATGCTCGTGATAGCACGTCCAGCGGACTCTTCGCAGTGCAATTTGGCGATTTCGACGGCATCTTGAGCAACATCGATGTCTTCCTCGGAATCGTCGAAGAAAGAGCGGTGAAACGAGTCGTTCGCGGCCGGTTTCGCGACCTCGCGCTCAGCTCCGACTTCGAACACGCTCGTGTTGTTTTCCGCTTCCAGATCAAGTCGTTCTAGCTTGCTTTGCAGCTCGTCGAGCTCAGGGGGTGCAACAACAGGCTCCTCACGGACCTCCGCAACGTCCCTGTCGACGTTATTGGTCTGGGTGTCCTCGGTGGGCTCCGTCTCAGGCCATATCTCCGTCGTCTGGATGTTTTTATTGTATGTAATGACCTCTTTTTTGGCCGAAACCGGAACGTGAAACACAGGAATCACCACGGAAGACCAGGATTTGCCGTTTTCAGGCTGTTTTTCAGACGAGTTAGCATCGACGTCAGGCGTCTGAGCACGTGAAAGTGAGGTTCGAGCAATGGAGCTCCGAGAACCTACGAGGGAATCAACGAGGGTGTCTATTTCGCCGGCTAACGAGCTCTGGGGTTAGTATCAACAGAAGAAACGAAACGCACAAAAACCTACCGCCCGTCCCGACTCGCTCTCCTGAGCAGCCTTTCTCCTTCTCTTGAGCTCCGCGATCTTCGCGCGTTTCTGCTCAATTTCCGCCTGTCTGTCCATCGCTGCGTTTTGGCTGCAATGTTGATGCTGACGTTATCGGGATTATTACCGGATTTTGACGTTTTTCGTTACACACACCATGGAGATCGACGATATCAATGACATTATTAACGAGCTGAAACCCGATGATTTGGATCTTCAGGAGGATTATAATCAGACGGTTCGAAGCAATGATTACATAAAGTTAAAAAACGCCTGGACTAACGAACGCATATCGCCAGAGATCCTTCCTTTCGAGTCTCTTCTGCTAGATCGCATCATGGGTCGCGTCAGAGAAAGCCTGTTATTTATAGAGGAGAATAGCATTAGTATAGAACAGTCCAAAGGCATGAAATTCAAAATGTTGATCGTAGAATCGGAGCTGGAGCGTGTTAAGTTCCTGATACGGGGCTATTTGAGATATAGGTTGCATAAAATCGATAGGTATACGGTGTTTATTACGAAGAACGACGAGCAGATGGGGAAATTGTCGGAGTCGGAGAGGATATATTTGAAAAAGTAGGTAGTGTTTTACTGTTTACGACTTTGACGGTTTACTGAATGACCGTTTATTGTTTAACAGTTTGCTGAGTATTACGACTACTAACCCTAGACACTTTGATCTCCTCCAACAACTGTACAAAAACCAGTTTTTAAATGCATTGCCTGAAGCTCTACAAACACTAGATGACGAGTCAGGCGGAATATCCATGGTCGAAAAACCAGATCTGGATCAAGCGGTGTTTGTAAGAGTGGAGGAAGACGGTCTGCTGCCGTTGAGACTTGGGCCTGAGGATATAGTGGATTTGGACAAAGATTCGATCCATGTATTTAGATATAGTGCAGTACAGAAGCTTGTGAATGCAGGCTCGGTGCAATTGATATAGGAAGCGAGGAGCGGAGGAATTAGAGGCAGAGGATAGTATCACGTGACTGACACTATTTCCTAGTCGGCTCAAAATCCCTTGATTTCTCGTTATTTCCTCTTAACAAGCTCAATTCCTAGTATTTATACATTAATAGCAGTTTACACTAATAGCAGTCTATACGAATAGTACTTTATCATCTCTTTTCTATCATCTCTTTTCCCAGCTCTCTCTCTCCTCCTCCCTATCGCTACTCCTCATCGCTCCCATCCCAACTTCTTCCTTTCAACCTCCATCTTCCCTCTTCCTTACCTCCACAAATGCCCTCCACGCACTCACCTATTTATTCCACCTCCATATAATAATGTATTCTAGCACTAACGAGCCTGATCCTCTCGCCAAGAGAAATCCCAGCGTATCGTCGACAATCTCAAGATCAGCAGATAACTCGACCGATGCCATCAGTTCGCTCTCCAGCGTCGGCAAATCAGGAGTTTCGTCGGCGTTTAAGGCCAGTGGGGCTCTGGCTCGGCTCGGAAAGGCCATCTACAGCGGAGGAAGTGCGTTTACCGGAGGAACGGCGGGGAAAAGCGAGGATTTCGAGGCTACCAGGCGAAGATCCTCCGTATCGGCCAAGGCGCTCTGCTATGAGGCCAAAAGCGGCATAATTGCCATGAGCCAGTCGCCGAATCGCGACAACGTCGTAATTGCCGGCCATGACTTCTTCGAGGTCGTCAATATCGGTGCTGAATCCATAACCTTTGCATATGATCTGAGCTCGCATCGGAACCGGCAATTCGACAAGATTTACACTGTGACCAACGTCAAATGGGCTCCGGATTATCCCCAGAACATCATTGCCATGAGCACGTCTGGTGGAGACATATTTATTTACGATGCCGATCGAGGAAGCACGCCTATTTCCAAGATGAACGTTCTGAACCGAGCCGTCAACAGTCTGTCGTTCTCGCCGAAAGTGTCGGGAACTTTGCTTTCTGCGAGCCAGGACGGCGTCGTGCGACTGTGGGATATTCGTCAGGGCAGCAAGCCTGCACTGTCTTTCAGCAAAAGCGGTGATAATGCTCGAGAAGTCCAATGTCATCCGTGGAACTCCAAGAAATTCGCCGTGATTTACGACAGCGGAGTCATTCAGAAGTGGGATATTCGTAACCCGGCTGTGGCCGATCGACGCATCAATGCGCATGCCGGCAACGGCTTGACTATAGACTGGCATCCCGAGTTGGAATATGTAGCCTCTGGAAGCCGTGACAAGCAGATTCAAATCTGGAACATGGCCACTGAGAGCCGCACGCCAGAGTATGTCATTCATGTGCCTTCTAGTGTTTCCAAAGTCCGCTGGCAGCAGTTTGAAACTCGCCCAAGGCACATTCTTGACTCGAACTTGGCTAGTTGTGGTGGAAGACAGGATAAAAACGCATATGTATGGAGTCTTCGAAGACCCCATATCCCACTCTACGCCCTGGAATCGCACTCGGAAACTGTCACCGAAGTAGAGTTCGCTCGTCCAACTATCGTCAGAACAGTCTCCCGCGATGGATTTCTTATTCAGAATGATCTGGACGCAGAGCCGAAAGTCGTGGATAATCTGTCCAACCAGGCTTTTGATTGGTTTACAGGCGACTCATTATCGTTTGTATCTCAAGAGAAGGACATTAAGTGGGGAAGTGGAGGAAAGCCAAGAACTGGAACTTCTATCTCTGTGGACGATTCAACACCATATTCTCTGTCTAACGTTCCATCTGAAGAGGCCCTGTTTCAAAGAAGATTCCGCTCAGCTGGCATAGGGCCGCAGAATCACCCTCATTCTTCGTCTCGAACAAGCATACCGTCCTCAAGACCGTCGCAAGCAGTAATGCCGCCTATGGAGTTGGATAGCTGCCAGTTTATCTGCGATGCAGTTTTGCCTACAGATAATACCGGTGCCTGGGCACTTCTGTCTCTACTTTACCAAATGTATGCGAAACCTGGTGAGAAACTATCTGCTGTTTGTTACAATAATTATATGGCTGCAATTGCCGTGAGGAAGTTTCGTACAGCCAAAACATGGAGTATAATTGCCGAAGCTATTCACCAGGAAGAGGAAGATTTCTCTGACAAGTTCCTAAAGGGCAAATATAAATGGAGCTACAAGGCTAGGCCAGAGCTCAGTAATCTGGGTAAAGAACTAGAGAGGTCTAAGCAAAGAAGTAGATCTCAACCAAGAAGCCATTCGCGGCAAAGGAGCCGTTCCAGACCAGCTACTAGGCAGGGATCTGGCACTCCAACAGGTAGACGTGAAAAGCCACCTGATGTAGCTCAACAGGGATCGGAACCTGTGCTAACAGCGAGTCAATCGGACGAGCTGACGTCCACTCTGCCTATTTCTATCGCCAGAACAGCTCGAAGGCACACTGTCAGCGACAAAGGGCCATTTAAGATCGCTTCAGTGCGTGAATCGTTCGACTCAATTCTGAGCTCCAGCTCTCCTGATGCCGGTTTTGGTGTTTCTCCAAATTCAAACTTGCCTAAAAGGATTGGCCACTCTTCTGAAAGTGGAGAAGAAAAGAGTAACTCATACATGTCTTCACTAATGACTGTGGGTTACGGACCGGGCTCTTTCCGTGCTATGACTCCTATGAAGGATATCGGAAGACTGCCGATAATAACTGATAATGAGCCAAATTCACTGGTACAGGGATCAAGTGGGGAATATGGGCATGGATCGTTTGGCGATGATGAATATCAATTGGGCGAACAGAAAGATACGCCAGGACCGGATGCAAAAACCGAGTTCATGGACTCTGATCTTATTCCGACTGCTTTTCGGTCGTATTTGGACGATCTTCATCACCCGTGGAGAGCTGAGAGACTGATTGAGGAGGCTTCTTCTTATGCATGGCAACAGGGAGATATCCAGTTTCTAGTGACTATCTCGACATTGCTTGGAAGTACGTATACGAAGGCATTCCCAGATCAGGACGTCGTGGAAGAGTGGAACCATCTTTACATATCTCTTCTCAAACGGTCGTGTCAGTTTGCGGTTGCAGCAGAAATCATCAAGAACACAGACTTGGTTGCGATCAAGGAACTTGGCCTTACACGAACGTCGTTTGATCCTCTCTGCAGTCGTTGCAAGGCACCGTTGACGGACAATGTCAAGGCGGAGAATCTTGTCGAAGGCTCAAAGGCAGGGTATTGGTACTGCTCGGCCTGTAAGAGCATTCTTAGTGGATGTGTGCTGTGCAATACTCCTATCAAGCAACGAGCGGTGGCATTTTTCGACTGTGGGCATTTGGGCCATTTTGAGTGTCTGAAGAGCTGGATAGTTGACGATGGTATGACAGAGTGCCCGTCTGGCTGTTCGAGGGGGATAATGATGGAGGGATAGTGGGGGGACTTAAGCTGGTACTACAGTTCGCTACAGTTCACTACATATGGTATGGGTCATTGCTCATGGTATGGAGTGTTTCCTATGGTATGGAGTGTTTCCTATGGTATCGAGTTATTGCGGATGGTATGGAGACATTGCAACTGGTATTACAGTCATCAAACATTACCAATGCTATTACAGTCATTACTGCTGTTATAGAGTTATTACAACTGGACTGCAAAGCTACTGCTGAAATTGCGTTACAACTCAGCTTTAACACTATTCCTGGAACTGATGCTAATACGCTAATACGCTAATTTTCGCTAATATGCCAATTATCGCTAATATTCCAATTATCGCTAATTGCCATAATCGCTCTACCAATTACCGTATTTCTCAACATAACCCTAATTTACAACATATATCAATCTCCTGACAATTAACTGCTGCCATTCCCGATACAATAAATAGATCTCCACAATATCATATGCTAATATCACCGCTACCTCCGCCTTCTTTTGCTCCGAGTCGTTCGAGGTAAGGACTCCACAAACTCGCGCTTCGTAGCCTGCGCGCTGTCGGAGCAGTTTTCCTGAGCATCCAGCATGACAATACCGCTTATCTTCTCGCCGACGTTTATTGAGCATTGCAGCACTCCACTGGTCAAATCGTAGACACGTAAACGCTTGTCGAGGCCACCGCAGGCCATGAATGCTCGCGGTCCTTTCGAGTCGACTGCGGATCCTAGAAACATGCTATCATTTCGTGCTTCCGGTCTTGTCGGTACTGCAGCTGGAAGATCTCGCCTTGTGTGGTGATTTATAGTCTCTTCGCTGGAGTCACTCGAGTCACTGCCACCGTCTGAATCACTCGTGTCACTCTCACTGCTGGAAGTTTCCAACTCGCTATCTGTGCTCATGGCACTAGAACTGTCACTGCCGCTGAGGTCGTCGTCCAAGGAATCGCTCATATCATAGGGAGACCAGTCTGGAGTGAACTGTTCCCCAATGGCTGCAGAAGGAGAAGAGGCGTCCACAATGGCGGGAAAGCTGCCGGAAATAGGTATAATGCTATCGCGACCAGGCATTTGATGCAAGGTAGTCGGGGAGTCCAAAATGGCCGGACTGGAGCCTCGGTAAGTGTCATGCGGTAAATGCACATCGCCAAATATATGGCCCCCGGGCATCCATTTGTACCTGGAGATTACATTTCCCGTAGCAGCATCCACAGTCATGCAGTTATCCTGGGCATCTCGGCATATGAGCTGACCGTCGACAGGGGCCTGAGATACCCCGACTAGAGAGTACATGGAAAGACGCACATTGACAAACGGACGCCTGCTTCGACCCGTATCGTAAACATAAAGATATCCGTACTGACTGACAGCAGCGACTCGCCAGCCCTGATCTAGGGGTCTGTCGAGATCTAGGAATATGGCGTCGGTGATCCAAACGGGAGGCCGATCACCAAACTCGTCACGACGGAACTTGCCTGCTTTCCAGAAACTTGTTTTTTTCACAAGACCTTTGTCGGACAGGGGTTGTGAAGATGCAGAATGGGAATCCGGCGAGGAATTCGGCTGGAGAAACGTCAGGTGGACAATCTCCAGCGGAGTGTCTTTGCCGCCCAAAACAAACATGCCCGACTGACAGGGATGCAATTTGAAGCATGAGATAGGATGTGAAATGCACTGAAATTAGTGGTTTTGTCGGTACATTCCGGTGTCCTACTTACCGCAGTAGCATGCTTGGAAGACTGGAAATCCCGCACGGTGACTCTTCCAGATGCATTGCAGCTGTATAATTTGCCATGCTCGTACTCGAGGCCGACTATGGCGCAGTTGGCAGGGGAATTCACGGGATCCCACTCGGAAACAAGTTCCATATTGGAGGCTCGGAACACCTGTATGACGGCGCCTCTGCGCACAATTACCACGTACTTGACGTTATCATGGTCGATAGCGAGGATTTTCTGTATGTAGGCAGCTCGGCCCTTGGCAGCGAAGGTCTTCTTCGACAGAACATGAGCGCCGAGCGGATACTGAGGCCCGAGGTTGAATTCCAGGGCTGGGGTCAGTAAATGCGGGGATTTATTAGTTGCTTATACGCACCTGAAATCGAGCCTGATTCCACTCCGGCTATGAGAACTCTCATGAGAAAGTATGGGTTGTGAACGGTCTTTTGGTGAAGTTTGTTGGAAGTAAGTGAATTGTTGCAAGTTAAGTTGAATTGTTGCAAGTCCCAGCGGAGGAGTAAATCTAATTTCCAGTTAGGCACCCAGTCAGTGCAAAGCTCTTAAGTCCCAGCTAAGTTCGGTTAGAACCACCCACCTAAGTTCCAGTTCTGTCCCCCCAGCCCCACCTAAGTTCACCTAGCTCCCACCTAACTCCCACCTGACTCCCACTTAACTCCCCAACTCCCAACTAATCCTTCCTCCCATCTCTCTTTTTCACCTCCCACCACCATGACGGCCGACGAAAACGCCAACGCCCCCCAGGTCCCGGACTCGGTGACGGTCATTCCTCCGCCTGAGGTCCGCGATGTCATAGAACGCACTGTGGGATACATCAAGCGCAGTGGAACGGCGTTTATTCAGCGTTTGCAGGCCAAACGCGAGGGAAAGTTCGACTTTCTCTTCGAAGGCGATCCCTACTATTCCTACTATGAATGGAGACTAGCTGAACACCAGAATGGAACCGCTGACAAGACAAAGGCCGAGGCTGAGCCTGTGGAAACCAAGCCTTCAGGGCCAGTTGAACCTATTGCATATGAATTCTCGCATGTTTTACCGCCGATCTCGGCCTCGGACCTGGAAATCATAAAAACAACTGCTCTTTTTTCAGCTATAAAAGGCAAGCAGTTTCTGTCTGCATTGGCTCATCGAGAGTCCAAGAACACGCAGTTTGAGTTTCTGAAAAGAAGCCACTCGCTCAATCAGCTGTTTAACCAGCTACTTCAGCAGTACAGGAATATCGTCTATTTCCGAAGCACAGGGCCATTTAAGGACCGCCTGGATGCTGGGGCTGCTAATAGGTACGATGTGCTGAAAAGAGCTCGAATCAGAGCGGAATGGATCACTTACACGGCCGAACAGACGGAACAGCGCAAAAAAGAAGAGGAGAAAGAACGCATTGAATTCGCTCAGATCGACTGGCATGATTTCGTGCTAGTCGAGACGATTCAGTTCAGCCAGGCAGACTTGGACATCCAGCTGCCGAACCCTCTGAACTTGGCCCAGCTTCAATTTGCATCGCTGGAGGACAAGAAACGAGGTCTGCTTCGACTGGAAGAGGCTCCTCCTGATTATGAGCCTGAATATGAGCCGACGTTTGAGCCTGAGGCTGCTACAGAAACAAGAGACGCAACACCACTTTCAGAGAGCCCAGCAGCTCATAGACCGGCTAGTCAGACTCCACCTGTTCTTCCTGGCAAAGTGAGAAGTGCAGGAACGTCCAGATTATCGAAACTTCGCCAAGGCGCTGAGAAGCTCATCAAGTCACCTTTTACCGGTCAAATGATCCCAGAATCCAAGTTTGAAGACCATAAGAGAGCCATGCTATTGGATCCCAAGTGGAAGGAGCAGCGAGCTATAGAGGAAGCGCATGCAGAGTCGACGAATCTTTCTACAGCCGAGGTCGAGCAGAATATCAAGCGAGTGTTGAAACGAGCGACACCAGACGATAGTGAGGAAGAGGAGCGTAAGAAACGAGCAGCCACGGAGCCGGGCTGGGATGGATGGTACAGAACGCGAGAGGATGCGAAGAGAAAGGCGCGACAGAGCATGAAGGAGACGAAGCAGCAGTACGAGAAGGAGCAGGCGCGGGGGATCGGGCCAGAGAAGGGGTGAGGTGCACGAGGGAGTGAGAGATGCGGGGAGATCTACGATATACTTTGCTGCGATGCTGGGATATTCAGCAATATTTAGGATATCCAACGATATTAGGATATTCAATGATTTGAGATATCCAACGATATTTATAATACTACGGTGCTTGCTGTGGTTTGCAGCGATATGTTGTTTGTGCGATGTTAAGCAGTGCTATGCGATGTTACGGTACTATGTGTTAGAGTACTACAAGTACTACGATGCTATAGTACTATAGTACTACGATACTATACAGCGACTTACTATGCACAGCAACGCTATGCTAATTAATGATAATACTTATGCTAATTAATGCTAATAACGTTATTAATGAATCATTATGCCGAAACCATGCCATTTCATGCCATGATTTCCAATCTGCCCATATCTCTCTGGCCATAGACCTCCGTTACTACCACCAGCACCGCCGAACAAATCGATCTAACCGTATCAGAAGCTTGTTCGTATGATTTTCCCAGCACTGAAGCAGCTTTCTGAGCCAACTGCCGTAGAATAAATATATCATCAGACAACAAAACAGCAGGTAGTCTGACTAGTAGTGCATAGAGCCAGGCAGAGAGAAGAGGCTGCATGCCTAGGGAGATCCACTTGCGCATATGGCTGAGGAGATGGAGCGATTGAACGTGGGAAATGCTTCGTAGAAGCTGGAAGGTCGGCGGGTTGTTGAGGAGGAAGAGGCGCCAGTCGCGGACAGTAGAGGGGAGTTTCAGGGTGCGGGGGGTGATCTGAGGGCTGAGGGGGGTGTTCTGAGAGCTATTTTGGCCGCCATTTTCGTCTGATCGACACCGCGTTTTCTCAAACTGCTGCCGTATACTTTGGAATTGTGATAAAAACGATTTTGCCCAGTTTGAATCGATGAGCGTGGAGAGATCAGAGGTGGTGATATCAGGAGAGCCAGAAGTAGTATCACTATGAGCACCAACCCCACCAGAATATCCACCAGAACCACCGGAATGTCCACCAGAAGACGACTCAGCACTCGTGTCCACCTCCTCATACGACCTTATTACCCTCCTCCGCCCCCTCGACTGGATTCTCCTGCTTTTTTCCCCACTAACATAAATCCCCGGCCTGGATCGAGCCTCGGCCATGACACTCAGCACGTATTCCTGTGCATTCAACGGCACTTGCGGCGCTCTAGCGGCCTTTTTCGCCAATAGCCGCCCGTCAACTCCGGGAAACACTGTTCTCTGGCCGAAATCCGCGTCCACAGGCCCGGAAGTCACCGTCTGTGGCCGATGCTCCATTGCCCGATGCTGCATAGTCCGACGGATTTGCTTGGTGGTGGCGTAGTGCTGCCGGGTGAACAACTTAGTTTTGTACCACCAAGTACAGTTAAAAGCGTAACGTCGACGCAATGGCACGATTCGTATTTGTAGATGTTTTTTTGATTTTGTTATCGGTGTTTTTTCCACCGCTGCCTGTGTGGATAAAGGCGGGGTTTTGTTCGGCGGATTGTAAGTAAAGAGCTTAAGCGTAAGCTTAAGCGTTTTAAGAGTGAAGGCGATATTTAGCGTATGGAGCTACTTAGCGTAATTAGCGTACTTAGTGTACTTAGTCTGGATTTAGTGTTATTCACTACTATTCGGTTTTCTACTCTTCTTACGTTCTTCGTACGCTTCTCTTATGCTCCTACGCTCTCCTCCTCCTTAGTCCTATTCTTTCTCGTTGCCCTCTAACCCCAGCTCTTATCAACATCGCCCTCTGCTGCCTGGGCTACTTCCCCGGCCTCATCCACTCCTGGTACATCATCTCCAAGTACCCTGAAGTCCTTGAGTTCGACATAGAAAGCCATCCCGGTGGTTTCAGGACCCAGACCATATATGTGACTTTGCCTTCCAGTCCTGCTCCTAATGATTCCAATGCGCATCATAGCTACGGCACCGTGCCTGAGGCCGACGCTCAGGGCTCTTCTCAGCCTGATGCTCCTCCTCCAGAATACGTTGACGATCCTAGACATCAGATTGATCCTAATCAGGGCAAGATCCAACGGTAGGGACTAGGTGGTGTATGACTTATTTAAATGGAGATTTTAAAATGGAGAAGAAACTTTAGTGTAGGGTGTTATGTGAGCGGTTCTATCTGATTGTATGAACATTCTGTGAAGTTTGTGCTGATATTATAGCTGATCTTTGGCCTTTCATCCGCCTTGAACGTTCTACAGTGTTTCGTAAGCCAAATCCATCTGTGACTCATGAAGACTCATTAAGGCTCAGCTTTTCACAATGTCAATTAATTGGAGTATTTACAATTTACTTTTATTCCTTGAGTCGTAATTGCAAAATTGTAATTCTTAAGTCCTTATTGTTAAGTTGTAATTGCTAAGTCCTATTTGTAGTTGTATGTTCTCTCATTATTGATTTACTGAGAGATAACTTATCAGATGTTAACTCCTTTAAACCATTGAGCACAATTAACTCCTCCAAACATACAATTTAACAAAAAGTCAACTCCTCCAACCATATCAAATCCAATCCCTAGTCAATAATTCTCTTTCCAATCAATACAAGTTATCATTCCATTACACTCCTAGACTCTGAAATCTCATCATAACTATATTTCACCTACGTATTAACTCGACTTTTTCGTAGCACTTCAACGTAACTCCAACGTAACTCCAACTCATTTTTTCAGCTCATTCTCCAACTCATTCTTCGCCTCTTTTCTCCAACTTATTTCATCAACTTCTCTCTCCAACGTTCCTCCTAAATCCCGTATGTCGATCCAAAATCACCCCGGTTCGCATCTTCTATCTCCTGAATATCCAAATTCGGCAACAGTTGAACCTCCTCATCCAGCAACTTCTGGTAATATCGTATTCCTCCATTTTTCACAAACGTCGGCCATGCCAGAACATTGGCCCATTCCGGCCCAAGCTGCCCGCTCAATTGCTCAATTTCGTATTTCGACCGGCTAGCACTCCATGGACAGCCCTCATCAATAGCCATTATAGACAAGTAAAACACCATAATGACCATGGCAAACGAGTATCGCCGACGTAGCAACGTAAAATAGCTGGCCGGCATCTGTGATATAAATAGAAATAAGTGGCTTGAACTGTTAAACTTGATAGCCAACCGTACAGCATTGATCATGATGTTTACCGATGCTATATAGACATCAGCATGACTAACACTGTCGACATAATAAGGCTCGTAGGGTCCTCCAATCGAATTTCGAAGCTGCAATTTATCTGGCGCCAGCAGCCCTGCCTTGGCCAATTGATATGTGATCTTAAGGAGATGGTTCACAGATGGGCAATGAGGAAGCGCATCTCCAGGCGAATTGGCAAGCATTTCTTTGCATAAATTCAGCTTAGATGTGAACACCGCTGTGCTGATCGGGCTTTCTGGTACCAGTCCGAAATTCTGAGCTACAATGCATGGAGCTGAGATGAACGATAGCAGATCCAAATGCCCTTCCTGGGCCAAAGGAACAATATCAGGAAGATCAAAGGCCATGACAATAAGCACATAAGACACTGTGAACCACATTTCACTGGACATATGGCTCTGAGACCTGGCAGCATTTATACATTTGAAAAACTTGTTCACTGCGTAGTCATGATGAGCCTTTTTGCAATTCAGTCGATACAGGTCCAGTGCTGCTATTCCAAGCATTCCATCCATAACGACATCGGCCGAGAATCCAACACTCGGTATATACTCGGACCACACAGACCTATCCCATTTCCAGACAATCTGGTCGATACGACGGGCGTAGTGATACAGGAATTCGTAGTCGGAGCAATTTTCTCTGCATGGAGTTGGAGTAGGTTGCAGATCCATGTCACATAGAAATGAGGGATCGGCTGCAAAAAATGGCCAGGTGTTTTGGTCGTCATGTTCTTGGAGTTGCTGATCAATGTTGGTCCGGCCAAATGAACACAACGAAGAACCGTCGCAGAAGTTGTCGGAGCTAGTATTTTTGCATGAAAAATAAGGCGATTTAGCCTCTTCATCGGTGCCTAGGAACAAAGACGCTGTAGACGTTGAAGCAGTGTTTTGGGACAGCGAATTGCTCTTGGCTGACGAGTATCCTGTGTCACTCAATTGCCCAGTTTTCGCATTGCTGCCATTGGCCTCTGTCCAGAAGCCTGAATCAGGAGACGCAGGGATATTTGGAGACGCCGTAGAAGTATCTGAAGACGGCGTGTGTGGGAAGGAAATATAAAAGTCTGCTGTATGTTCTGCTGTGGGAGTGGTTGAACTGCAGTTGAATAAACCATTGTTCCCTGTTGAATAGGTGCATTTTTCACCTTTTTGGAGGCATTTCGAGCAGCTTGGACGGCCTTCGTCGCACTAGAAAGTTAGTCTGGCTTTTTCAATGAAGACGTCACGACCATGAAAAGGCTAGCCAAAGCATCATAGAGGGGTCTAAAAATACTGAGAAAAAGGACTAAAATTAACAATTAATTTTGTTTTTTCCCCTGCTTGTGATTTCCTGGGCCAATTGTAAAATGCTAAAAAAGCATCTGATTTTAGAGGCGCCAGAATACATATCAATTGTTTATCCTAGATCCTCTTCATTCATTTAAAGCCCAGTGATGTCAAACTATTCCTGTACCAATTGTGTATTTATAGGACCCATAGCAGCCATTTTACTCATGCATATCACCAATTGTTCATCGTCCACTTACCTTGACACGGAGCTTCTTGCAATTTAGACAGCCATTTTTACTCTTCGAGTGCCATCGGCGTTTTCTCTTGCTCGGGTCCAGAGTAGATCTGCTCTTAGGCATCTTCCTTATAGATTACTACTAGATTGAATCTCGATGTTTGCGCAAAGACAATGAAGTTGTTGAATTGAATTGGACGCAGCAGGCACCAACCACCGAATAATAACGGCAATCGTTTCAACTAAACAAAAGCCAATTGAGAACATCTTATCAGCGTTCTTTCTATATAAGAAATGTACCATCCCTGAACCCTATTTTTTGATGCCTTATTACTAATGAATTCGGCGTCTGTTTCTGAGCGGCGATCATCACACAACCTGCTTTGGGTCTAGAACGCCGACTATTTCCCACAATCGGGAAAGAGATGGCAGAGTGATGCCGTGAAAGCTAAGGGTTGGAAAAGCATTCGTATTTGATGTGAAGCATTTATGCAAATCCGTCCATTTTGCAGGCCAGGAGAACGGGTGAGTACAACAAAGACGGTACAACTTTAAAATCAAAGCTTCAAACCAAATAAACGCGACTCAACTCCACAAAACTTGAAGGGTCCTTTGGAGAATGACGATCACGCAGCAAAGCCCCCCAAATTCTCAATAGCTGTCCTTTAGATCGTTCTGGACAAGAATGTCCATTTCCTGACGCCAAGAGTCCATTATAAGATAACTTGGCACCAAAATGAGAAGGTGGCTTGTAACAAACCACCTGATTTCAGCCGTGTCATCCTTCTAGAACCATTTTGTTTGTCATCTGAGACTTTTTGTTCATCTTGTTTTGTTGCAGCCTCCTTCAGGCAAACAGCGAACAAATATTTTTGGTTCACAAAAAAGTAAACATTGCATTTGCTTAATGTCTGTTAATCTATTATTGGCCTGCATGCATATTGTGCATATACAATTCTAAATTTTTCGAGGGTTGCCTCTGCAATTGAACCTCTACCCATTGTTTACGTCACCATGACACTATTTGCACGGCAATCATGAGCTTTGTTTGCTCGAGTTTCAGCCTTTGTTAGCTATATTAAGCATCTTTGGACTAAAGCGTGGCATGGGGAAAAAAAAATGCAGAAACCCCAAACCAAGGGGCTTCTGCCAAGGCTACCAGAAGAAGCATACCCTTTGGATACAGAAGAAAAGAACTAGCCGCATTCGTCTTTTACCAGAAAAGAACTAGTCGACGCCATCATTACATCAGACTATGGAGGAGAAATCTTGGCATATTTCATACAAAGTACGTGGTTCGATCTTGGTACTTTCGTAACAAAACGATCGGTTGGACGGTTTTGGCAATCATTTCCAAGAAAAACCAATTATATGGAATATAAATTTGACAAAGGGGAGGTTTTGCAAACAATTCTTTTAAAATATTCGATTATATTCAATAAATCTTTCATCACGTAAATCTTGTTTTTTTATTGCCCTGTTATCTGAATGCTGCATAGAATAATGGCCATTACGAACAATCCCCAAGATCATCAATTGCGGCTTTTCGGTTCCCCATAGCACCGTTGGGGTTATTAACCTGTGAGCAATCTGGCAAGTTTAGTATTAAAACCCAGATCTGGTAAAATTTTCCGATATTCCCCAGTGATTCTCTGGCAACGGCTTGATCCAGTATTTTGGTTCCGTGTATGGAGTGGGGGCGGGTTTACAACCAGATTTGGTTATATTAAATATGTAAATAATAATTAATATGTTTTTAAGAGTGTAATTAGCTGTTATTTGTTTTTTTCAGGCGGAAAAAAAGTCGGGAATATGATAATAATAGCTTCTTATTTTTATTGGCACTGAAATTTATAACTCCGGTCAGGGCTTGGCTTCTCGCACCTATTGTCTTGGAAATACGCAACATGACTACTCGCTACAAATTTTCTTTGTGGGTATAGAGAGTTAATTTAATATTTTTTATATAGGTTGTTTTTACAAGAAATTGAATAAAAATCGTTAGAGACGCTAAACTACTGATTGGATATAGCAGATGCATGAAAGGCAATAGAAGCTATTTTTAAAAAATACCCTAATGGTTAAAATTACGCCGTGGTGACTGCCAATCGGGTTAGGAATAAGGAGCTAAAAAAGGCACTAGCTCGTGTTCTTTGAGTCAGCTGTGCCGAGGTAAAAGGAGAAAGAGGGCAGAGAGTCTAGAGACTAGAGAGTCTAGGGACTAGAGAGTTGTTGATATGCGCGAATTCAGCGGTCTGGCTATAAGATTAAGGTCGACAAGGTCTATTTTTTAGCTTCGATAGCGATAGCCCGGTTTATTGTGGAGGTTGTGCAGTGGCTTGGTTCGTATTCGTCAGGCACAGAAGACAGAGTGAAACAGGACACAACTCCGCAAGCAAGTGTGAAATAAGCTAAAAACTAGTGTAAAAGAAGCTCTGAATTAAGCTAAACAAGGAGAATAAGCTGAAGAGTAAATTCAAGAAAAAAGTGAAAATTGATCCAACTGAGAATTTCCCTCTCTCTCGCTCTTCTCAAGCTGCATGTCCTCCGACAGCCCACCGAAACGACTGAAACCACGACTAAACACCCCCAATTAACGTCCAAGCACCGTCAAACTATCATCTATCTCAAATCTCCTTCAACAATTTCTCCAACAATTTTCGCATAATTTCCCCCTGAATCCTGTTGTTGTTCCTCTAACTCTTCCTTCCAACTCAGCCTTACCTTCCCTCAATGAACACCTAATTTTCCCCTTCTCCACCAAATGGACATGATATCCGGCCTGCTCAGCCAAACCCAGCCGAAACCACAGTCCGCCTACGATACCATCACGAAGCTATGTGATCGACTACAGCATTCTTCTATGCTGGAGGATCGGCGCGCTGCCGTTTTGGGTCTCAAGGGCTTTTCGCGACAGTATCGTGAAGCCGTGGCTGCTGGAGGCCTAAGAAGCTTGATCCGGGCGTTACATCACGATAGCGAGGACTTGGAGTCATGCAGAGCGACGCTGGAAACGCTTATTATTCTGTTCATTCAGCCCAACGAGTCGGAAAGAGCCCGTTTCAAGAAGTATAAGAGTCCTCTGGGTGATCATCATCAACGAGCATCGCCAGATCACGCTCAGAAGAATGCCGACTCCGGGCAGTCCCAGGACTTCATCTCGCTATGGCTGACCGACGAGTTCACTCAGAAGGAGGATAATATACACGCTGTGCTGGAATTACTGCGAACTACGTCGGATTTCTACATCAAATTATACTCGCTGCAGCTGCTGTCGGCCATAATCTCAAGCCGGCCGAAACGTGCGCAAGATTGCATATTTCAGGCTCCTCTCGGCATCTCGACGGTCGTGTCTGTTCTGGACGATGCTCGTGAAGCGGTACGAAACGAAGCCATATTGGTACTTATCAACCTGGTCAATGAACACAGCGATGCGCAGAAACTCGTCGTGTTTGAAGGTGCGTTTGAGAAGCTCTTCAACATAATTTCCGACGAGGGCGGACTTTCCGGTGGTGTTGTCGTCGACGATTGTCTTTCTCTCATGGGTATCTTGCTCCGATATAACATGTCCAATCAGAATATGTTTCGAGAAACAAGCTGTGTTCCGAGGTTGGCTGATCTTCTGGAACTTCAGCCTGAGGACGCTCCTCCACTGACTTGGGATGACCAATTGGCTATTAATCTTCGCTATATACTGGACATTTGCCGTCTTTTCGTCGTCCAGGATCATTGGTCTACCCCAGTCAACCAATTGGCTCTGTGCAAATCTGGAGTCCTAGTAAATGCCATGAAGCTTGTGTTTGGCCCTCTTGTGTCGATTCAGATTCGCGCCGCAGGTCTCATGGCGGTGGCTGATCTCATTCGGTCCAACAACGAGATTCAGCAGGATTTCCTGGCCATTGATGTTCCTTATTTGGACCTTAGCATTGCAGTCCAGACTCAGAGACAGCCCGAGATTATGCCAGTGTCCTTTGCATTACTGAACTGGGCTCTTCTCAGCAACTCGGTGCATACATTTGAACTTCGAACGGCTGCTCATTTGTGCTTGAACGCAGCTCTGGAGGGCAATTTTGCTGCAAAGAGGAATTTCCTAAAAGAGCAAGTGTCTCATTACAAGGGCGTTCCTATAAGGAATGAGCCGGATATTGCAAAGCCAGAGACGGAATCGTCAAAAACCGAACAGGCAGAAGAGAAACCTGAGAACGAAGTTGCTGCTCATGACGAAACTGCATCAGATGCCGCAAACGGTCATACGGAACCTCCGACTGACCAGAACTCGGTGGTTTTCGACCCTTCAACACTCCCTCCAGGCACTGCTAACTTAATCTCAGCCCTTGTTGACTATGATCATGAGTCTCGACTGAATCCTTACAAGACATGGTTTGCTGCCGTGATTCTCCTCTACATATTTGAGGATTCTCTTGATGATGAGAAACAAGTTCTCCAAGTCCATGATGATGTTCGAATGATCACTATAGGTGACGCACAGGCCGGTGAGGAAGAGGCGACCTTTGTTCAGGCACTGTGTGGGATGTTGGTGACTTCTCTGCAGTACAGCGATGCTCGAATAAGCATATCTTATCTCATGTTGCTGTCGGTTTGGCTCTATGATGATCTTCAAGCAGTGAACAATTTTCTTGACGAATCAACTACTGTACAAGCTCTGGTTTCTTTAATCACTACTCATACAGGAGGGACTGCTAATAATCCTCTAGTCGAGCCTATGGCGGCCATTTTGCTGGGCATTGTATACGATTTCACTTCCTCAGACTCGCCTATACCTCGAGTTCAGTTGCATAAGCTGCTTAGCAGTACAGTCGGCCGGGATCAATACGTGCTGAAAGTCAAAAAGCTACGTGAACAACCTTCTTTTCGAGACTTCGACGAAGAGACATATCTAGATGCTCCCGAGCGTGATGACACAGGATTGCCCAATGTATATCTGTGCGGGGCATATGTTAGATTCATTCGAGGTTCACACAATCGCATTCAAAAGGCTCTTGACCGGGATCCACATGCAGAGCCGAATACTCGAGTCTCTTTGGAAATGTACGATGCTTTGCAGCAACAGTATTCTGTTGTGGTGAGCCAACTAACGGAGCTAAAGCAGCAGCATTCTGATTTTTCTGAGAATCAGCATAAAAGACTGGCTAACATGGAGAATGAAATCACCGACTCGAAGGAGAAGATTGCCGAGTATGAGCGAAAGATCTCTGAGAATGAAGCCTCTTCAGGAAAACTAGTGCAGGAGCTATCCAAGACCTCCAAGGAGCTGCAAGAGCTAACTTCGAAGCATAGCCAGCTCAATGAAAGCAGTGGTAAGGCACATACTTCTCTCTCTCAAGTCACTAAGGAGTTGGAATCTTTGAAGCAGAAAGAGTCGAAGCTTGGCGGTCAGCTGGCAACAGTCACCAAAGACAAAGAAAAAGCGGAAGCCGGAATCAATAAGATGAATAGAGAACTCATGTTATTGACGCGCGAAAAGTCTGAGGGTGATAAACGTTCGAATGAGCTGCAGAAAAAGATTGCTGAACTTGAGAAGCAAGTCAAGAAGTTAAGTGACGGTGAACAACAGCTCAAGAGGGAATCAGGTGAGCTTCGCAAGCGTAAAAATGAAGCGGACAAGGAAATTGAATCGTTATCGAAGGTCAAAGGGCAATTTGAGGAGTTCAAAGCGGATTATGAAGCTCTTCAGAAGGACTTCGAGGAGGTTGATTCACTCAAAGATACCTTGATTGAGAAATTGAAATCAGCCGGTGGCCAAATTGAGAGGCACAAATCTGCTCAAACTGACATGTCGCTCAGATTCGACGAGCTTACGGAAAAGTACCAGAATCTCGAGAGTGATATGAAGAAGGCTAAGGATGAGTTTACGACGGAAGCGGAAAAGACGAAGAAGGAATATGAGGCTAATCTGCAGAAGCTTCAGGAGGAAAACAGCGAAACTAAAAAGGAACGAGATGATCTTTTGGAGCGTTTGAAAGGTATAAGCGATACTCATGAGGAGAAGCTGAAGAGTGTTCACGAGTCTCATGAGGAGAAGCTGAAGAGTGTTTACGAGTCTCATGAGGAGAAGCTGAAGAGCACACAGGAGTCACACAGTGCGGAAATTGAGAAATTGAAGCAGACGCAGCTGGAAACTCACAGTAGTGCTCAGGACGAGAAAGTTTCTGCGTTGGAGAAGAAGCATTTGGAGGAGATCGAGGAACTGAAGAGTGCGCACAGCAAGAAGTTGGAATCTCTCACTGCAGAACTGGAGAAGTCGAAGCGTGATGCTGAGGAACATGCTACGGAATGGAAGAATAAGTCTGAACAGTATGAGAAGGATGTCAAAGCTCTCACAGAATCCAAGGATAGCGTGCAAGGTGATGCATCGAAGAGTACTACCGACGAATCAAGTGATCGCCTTTCAAAGGAGCTTGCTGACCTCAAAAGCAAATATCAGCAGTCTTTGAAAGATTCCTTTGCCAAAGAAAAACAGTACAAAGAGACAATTGCATCGAAAGAGAAGGACGTGGAGGAGCTCAAGAAGAAGGCGGAGGAGCAGAATGAGGAGCATAAGGGCAAATTGAGTGAAACGCTGAAAGAACATGAAAACTTCAAAAAGGAGAATGAAAAGCTCACAGCGTCGCACTCAGAGCTCCAGGGCTTGATGGAGAAGCACAAAACCGAGCAGGAAACATACCTGGATCAGCTGAAGAAGCAGGAGGAGCAGCTCAAGGAAGTCAACGGCCGCATTGAGCGACTGGAGAAGGAAAATGAGGCTCTTAAGGCTAAGGAGACGTCAGGAAAGACGGTGCCCAAGTCGGAGCTGGATGAGTTGATGCTGGTGATGGCGGATTTGGAGGAGTCGAAGAACAGCTACAAGGCTCGACTGAAGAAGCTCAACGAGGAGGTTTCGTCGGACGAGGACGACGACGAGGAGGAGGAGTAGGGTAGTGGAGAATCGCTAAATCGTTAAATTACAAAATTGCATGAGGACTATATTGTTCTTAAACCGTCTAGAAAACGCTATAAAACACCTATAAACTAAAATTCCTATAACAAAGACTATAATACAATTCAAAGCCTATATCTAACCTTCAATTACTCTATTCTCTATTCTATTCTTTTCCTTATGCTACTGTACTACTGTCTCGTTTCCCGAGGATCGGCCATGCGGTGAATACTCACATTATCGTCAATGTTAATAGCTCCCAGCTCCATCTCCTGTGGCGTAATAAATATGCTCTGGATGTTATTGCGCTTTCGCAGCGATTCCATCACCATTGACAGGGAGATTCGTCGGTTCACTTTGTCCATAAAAACGTCAAACTCGTCGAGGGCAACCAGTCGAGAGTTCATCTGTTCCCAGATAGCCACCAGCAGAGCAATCTGAGAATACGACTTTTCACCACCGGAAAGCGTAGCAACATCCCGTCGTTCTAGACCCATCGGTGCAATGGACATGTTGAGACGGCCCTTCTGTCGATCAATGACCAGTTCTCCGTCAAATCCTCGCTCAAGAAGATTCTCACGGAAAAGACGACAAAGATGCGAGCACGTCTGATCGCGGAAATACTCGTACTTCTCTATACGGTCTGTTTCTCCGGCATTCAGTATCTTGTAATCTGACGTCAATGTCTCATACTGGTCCTTGGCTGTCTTGAACTGTTCCATAGCATCGTCGATTTCCGCATTCAGTACCTCGACAGTCTTGTTTCCATACTGCTCCCGAGTCTGCTCAATCAGCTGCATCAACTCCTTGATCTTGTCAGTGATGGATTCCGGGGTTTCTCCTGGCGGCAGATACGAGGGCTCTGAGGAGTCGGTAAATCCGGTTGCCTGCAACACCTTTTTCTGCTTGACATCCTCCAAGTTGCGCTTGTTATCTTCTCTATGGGTCAATTCCGCTCTGCATGCCGAAACCCTCTCTTCGTAGTTGTCGTGATCCTGTGAAATGCGCTGCTTGTCCGCTTTCAAAGACATCTGCTCCTCCCTCTTCTGTCTCTTCTCTGCCTCTAGTCGAGAAACCTCCGCGTGACTTTTATCATATTCGTCCTGGACAACCACCTTATCCTTCTTTCGGCCTGCCAATCGGGCCCGCAAGTCAATCATCTGATCCGCATAACGAGCTTTATTTTCCTCCAGCAGTTTTTTCTCTTCGTTCAAGGCATCGACTGCGTCAATATCAGCTGCACGATCATCTTTCTCAAGATCACTTTTCAATGCCATCTGCTCCTTGTGAAGAGTGTTTCGTTCCCCACGCAGCTTGAAAATCTTGCTGTTGACCTGTTGTTGCTTAGTCTTATTCTCCTTTACAGGTGCCAGAAGAGCCTCCTTCTCCATTTCCAGCGATTTAAGTTGGCCCTTCTTCTCCTGATAAGCAGCTTCCAACGAATGCAATTCCTGTGAGCCGTCCATCTGGATTCTTGCCAGGCCAGTATATCCATCAAGAGGAGAAACAGCAGCAGCTCCACGGACTCTACCACCTATTCGAAACCCATTATTAGCAGAATTCTTGTCAAGACAATAACATGATTGAACATTCACAGGAGATTCGCTCATAGCAGCTTCAGCGTTGCCTCTATCAGGAATTAGAATAGCTCTCTCGACCTGGTGCACATCGATCATCAATCTCTTGACATGTTCGTCCGAGAAGTCCAGTACGCTCAAGATATTGAGAAATCTCCTATCAGGCAAGTTGGAACTATAATCAAAAAGTTCGCCTTTTCGCACGAAAATAGGCATAGACGTCGAATTGTTGTTGACCTTGCGCTTGTGACGAGCTATAATATTCGACAGAGTCGCACGGTCTCTTTCAGAGAAGACAATAAAACCGCCAAGAGTGCTGTTGAAAATTCGCTCCAAAATCGGCAGCCAACGCGCCTCCTTGAGCTTCACATAGCTTCCCACCGGTCCAATGGGCTTCTTCTCGAAAGAGGCTCTCGAAATATCAGCCAAGATCCCTTGTAGTTCAGAGCCGTATCCAGAATATCGATTGCTGACGCCTTTTCTGATATTACTGATACTGGCAGCTGTTGCTTCCATGCTATGTTGCAGATTGTTTGATAAATTTCTGATGCGACCAGCGGCATTATCGTATTTGGACTCGGCAGCTTCCAACGATTCAATGATCACCGTCTCCTCTTCAGAAAGTGCTTCCAACTGTTTATCAATAGCTGACAAGCGTTCAACAATACGCTGAAGATCGTTGACTTTCTGCCGCTTTTCAGTATCGTAACTGTCCACTTCCTTATCGGTAAGCTGCTGGATTTTGGCGTCCACTGTGGCTATTCGCTGATCGGCCTTCTTGAGGTTGCCTTCGATTTCCGGCTGGTCTCTTCGAAGTTCGCTTATCTCAGCGACGATTTTAGCAATGGCCTTCTTTTTGGATTCGGCAGTGCTCTTCTCGTTGTCGATTTCCGCCTGAAGCTCCGCCATCCCCTCGCCGATTTTGGCAATCTCTGCATCAAACTTGGCCATATGCGCAGAATGAGACGTCTGCGAAGCCTCGAGCTGCTCGATCTTCTTACGCGTCTCCTGGATTCTTGCCTCTACCTGCGCAATAGCTTGGTCTGACTCCCGGACACTTTCCCATAGCAATATGGCTTTGAGATCCGACATCTGGACCATGGCCTGCTCGTACTTTTCGTACTTCTTCTTGTTTTCAGCCCGTTCCTTCCATATGGCGCGGATCTTCTTCACGGCCTGCTTCTGCAGTTGCAGCTCGTTGGCTGTCAGACTGAGCTTCTCCTTGGTGGCTTCCTGGTACGCAGCTATTCTGTCGAACTGCATGCCTCTAAAGAAGTGCGTATACTTGGCCTCGGGCGACGAACTAGCCAGAAAAGAGCGTGCCATGTCCTGAGTCAGAATGGTGAAGGGGTTATCGATGAAAATCTCAAACGCGTCCAGAATTTTGTCGAGATCTTCTCGCTTGGTCGACACGGTCTTTCCATCGTGGTCCTTGATACGATACGTCGACCCGGCGCTAGTTCGCGACATGGTTCGCTCGACGATGATCGACGTGCCGTACTTGTCGGGCTCGTAGGCGTATTTGCCCTGGTTGGACAGTTCTACGGCCACGAGGCCGCGTTCCTCTCCTTCCTTGATCAACGAGCTGAGTTTCTTGCCTCGGTTCGTGTTCGAGGCCCTGCCGCCCAAGCACATGGAAAGAGCAGTCAGAATGGTACTTTTGCCCGACCCGTTTTTGCCGGTGATGAGATTGATACGCGGTCCAAGACGAATGGTGAGGTTGGAATGGCACTAAAAGTCAGCAAAAGGACGCGGAAACACAGCCAAAAGCTACCTACCATGAAATTCAGCATGGAAACTCGCAGGATTGAGCCTCGTTTCTCCTGTTCTACCTGCAAAACACGCGTGGCGTCAGGTCCAGAGACGCTGGCCATGGCACGTTTCATGACGGGAAACTCGTCCTAAGGGCGGTTAGAAGCGCGCAAAAACACATATTCGCGTCTATTATCTACTTACTGCCATTCCTTCGATGGCCGACGATGGCCGACGAGCTGGCGTTACCAGAGCCATGATGGGAAATCACGTAGTTTGGAGGTGAATAAGTGGGAAAGTTGTGAAAAGCGATATTGGCGTTGAAGAGCCGTGCGGGCGATTACGTAAGGAGGGGAGGTGGAATTCAGGAGAGCGTTAATAAACGTGGAGTATTGATATATAGAAAGATGATTTTGATGGGAGTGGATACTTCTTGCGGTAGTGTATTCAGATGTCTTTTTTTGTGCAATTCCCTTCTCTGGTCGTGGTGTTATGTTAGTCTATAGCCCATCGTTTCATCTATGCATGATGGCCGGATTCGAGAGGTTGCAGGTGGTGTTACGGGAGGGTGAGAATAGTAGGGAAGAAGGAGGATAAGGGGAGAATAGAGGAGAGAGCGATGTTTATAGTCTTCTGTTGTGTTTTATGCTGTAGTGGTGGTGATTCAGTTGCATAGTTTAACTGCTAGTTTAGCTACAACCAGCTGCTAATATCCTCCTCACACCACCGTGACGTTACCATGACGTTATCATATCATGACGTTATCACAACCTTATCACACTCTCCAAAAACAATGTCACCACTCAAACTTTATTTACATCTAGGGTGATGAAAGTGGACATATAGAAAGCCTCTACCACTCCTCCTTCGGCAAGTAATCCACATCCTTATGCACTGTCGAAAGCAAGCCTGCTGCTCGAGCCCGTCTTATCGCCTTTGCAAGCCTTTTCTGATTCTTTCCTCTTGTTCCTGTAACTCGTCCGGGTAATATGCTGCCGTTTGTCGACAGAAAGTTCGACAGAGTCTCTGGATGAGTCCACAACGACAGCGGATTCGTGCCGGACTTGTCAAACTGGTCCTTGGGAGTATTCAGTTTCCTGTATGTGTGTCTTAGTCTGATTTTCGTCGTTGAAAAGTCAAACGGATCGTACGTGGTTCCGGGTGCGAATTTCGGCACAAACGACGGATCAACGTCTAATTTTTCGGCGTCCTGTTCCTGTTTCTGTCTCTTCAGCTCGTCCAGCTGCTTCATGGCATTCTGGAGTGCTTGAGGACCCTTTGCTCGTCGCTGTGGCCTCGATGATCGGGCTGCTAAATCCCATGAAGAAGTGCTGGCCGGAGAACTATCGTTTTCATTGTTCTCAGATTGCAATAAAAACCTCGATGTGCTTAAATACCGCGAATTGTGTATATTGTTCAGGCAGAAATTGCATGTTTTGGCTGGTGTTTTGGTGCTGCTTTTCAGCGTTGTTTTCCACATGTTGGTAGGTGGAGAAGTGAAATTTTGCGATTCGAGGAGATCAACGAGCATCAGCGAGGTGATCTACGAGCATAGAAAGAACGTAAATAAGAAACAGGAAGAATTAAGAACTTAAGAATATAAGAATATAAAAATAAGAGAATATAACGATATAAGATTTGGAAAATTTAAGAATTTTAAGATTTTAAGAAATTTAAAGAATTTAAGAACTTATCAATCTAAGAGCTTAACGATCTAAGAACTTAACAATCTAAGAACAGAAGAATCTAAGAACAGAAGAATACAAGGATTTTAGGATTTTAGAATATAAGAGTATAAGAATATAATATTTCAAGATTTTGAGAATTTAAGGAATTTTAAGAATTAAAGGATTTCAAGAATTAAAGAACTTAACAGTATTAGAATACAGGAACAGGAAGAATATAAGAATACCATATCACCTTTCACAATTCATCATCTCAGAATATTTATATTTAATTCATACGATATTATACGATTTTATTTACTCATCTAACATGGCCACCACCACCGACATCCTCCTTTTTCGCAGCCATTCGCCTTTTTCGTACTATCTCGTCATTCAGTAAATCTCATCGAACAACTTTATGCATCCGTCGCAGAGCTGCCAGTCGGGTCGGCGGGCGAACGGAGCTGGAGAGCCCTCACCAGAGCTTCCAAGTAAGGAATTTCAACGTCAGATCAACTAAGCCAGGCCCCCAACATCAGATCGGCCAGTGTCGCATCAGCCAGCCAGTTTCTGTTCATCGTCAGAGTCGCCAAAACCAGATTGAGAACTTCATTGGGGCCCCCACGTCTACACCCCCTACTTGTTATCATTCCTGGGCGACGACGTCCCCGGCGAACTATCCAGCAGCACCGGCTTGAGAACTTGCTCATCAAACTCCCGGAACCATGTGCTTCGATCCTCGGAAAATATCCCCGCAATAGAACTTCGACTCGTCGGAAGATCTCCTAGCGGAACGCTTCGTCGCGACGATCCTGCCATTGGAGGCAAATCTGATACATCCGAGTCATTCTCCGAATCGTCATGGTACGACACTGATCGTCGCAACCTAGTCACCGATTCTTGATCCGATCCACTTCCTCCTCCAGACGGAACAACAGGTCCTTGAGGAATATGCCTATTGTCCAAAACCGCTTCAATGTCAAATTCATCGTCCGAGTCCGCTTCCATTTCAACTCCCGTTTGAATATTAAGAATCTCAAGCATTCGTGCTGTTGTTCCTCCAAATACTATCACTGTCAATACCACCACCACCAGAACAGTTGCTCTCAGAGAATTGGCATGCTCACCCTCCAGACCAGCAGCCAGTGCTACTCCTACAGCTCCTCGCAAACCTGCCCAGAAAAGCATCATTTGGTATCGCTGAGGAATCTCGTCGGTGATCAGTCTGCCCGGGTTAAACTGCTGCATTTTTGCCCTGTGGATGAAATTAATGACCCGCGATAACGGAAATACAGCTCCCCATCGCGAGACACATATTCCCATGGTCGTCACAATGATCAGAACAGGCTTAAACCTCAGGGTATCGTCGGTAAACAGCGACAGTCCTAGATATACAAATATAAAGTTTTCGCTCAGCTGTGCCAACGCCTGGAATATATATTTTGTAGCAATCTGGGTTCTTCGGGACATGTTGAAATATGCATAGTGTTTCAAGGTTATACCGCAAAATAACAGAGATACAATTCCAGACATGTGGCATCCGTTAGAGAAGAAGTAAGACCCATATGCAAAAAGCAGAACCAACGAGGATTCAATTTTAGGAAATCTTCGAACATGAGAATGTTTAAGGACCAGAGCAGTCAGAATTCCCACCATTGCACCAATAAGTAAAGATATGGTAAAAGTCATTAGGAACATGCCGATACCCTTGAATATGCTGCTGAATTTCATCGACTCGCCAGCGAACTTCTGGGCAGTTTCAAACATAACAATGCAGACTGCGTCATTCAGCAGGGATTCTCCAAAGATGATGGTATACAGCTTGGGGTCGACCTTGTAAGCGTTGAATATCGATAGAATTGTCACTGGATCAGTTGCTGATAAGGTAGCACCGACGGAAATGGCATCGACAAACGAGATATGGATGCCTTCCAGACCGATAGCAGTCCAAATAAACAGCAGAATTCCCAGTACTACAGCGGCAATAAACGTTCCAGCAAAGGCAAAAGTCATGATAGTGCCGATATTGCGGAAAAAGTTCGCCTGATGCAGCTCATAACCCGAATTAAGAATAATTGGCGGCAGTAGAAGATTGAAGAAATACGAGTAATTGAACGAGAGGTTTTCCTGGATGAAATGGCCCGGAGAAACTCGAATAATCAGACCGACGATCATACCGAAGAATATCGATAGCACTGTTTCATGAACAGCCTGGATTTTCTTCTGCTGCAGATAATAGCTAGTCCACAGGGACGATATCAGCAGCAGAATCAGAATAAATATGGCCCAAGATGCAAAGATCTCCTTGGTAGCGGGATCCGCGTTGTCCTCGTCGTCTGGTATATCAGGATCAGCATCGGTGGAGTCCCTGGCTGGTTGAGTTAGCGGGGAATAGCTCGTACGATGTGTAGTACTTACCGATCAGCTGGAACGCTGCACGGGCTATCAAATCTGCGGCAGCCATGGGGTGTGGTGCTGTTTTACAGAGGTGGAGGTTAGAAGGAGAGATTTGGCTGGGATGGAAAGGCTGGTAAATTAAGGTTGGGAGTGCGGTGGGGGAGGGGGAGGGGGGTTGGTGGGTTTTTAGTTGGGTTTTTAGTGGGTTTTGCGTTGCTGGGTGCTGTTATATTATTACGATTTATTCTCTTTTGTTTGCGGGTTTTCGTGTTGCTCTTTGCTGTGGTGTTATCGTTGGATGGCATGTCGTGTGAGCTGATGAGCTGGGCGATAGATAAGAGAGGGTATACTGAAAGTCCACGCTATATAGTTATATGCTATAATTTTTATTAATCATTTTATTTATGACCCTTTATGACCCTTTTTATAACCCTATCATCATTTACTCCTCGAACTCCAATCTAGTTAATTCTCTCTGGTCTCCTTCGTCTCCCGTTCCCATGACAACCTCAATTCCCCAATCCAGTAATATCAACATCCAAACTTCTCTACAACCCACCACCATGAGCTCCCGCTCCAACAAAGAGAACGTCGTGGCTTTCCGGACGCCTCTGCCTGGAGAAACGGCCGTCAAACCCACTCTAGCTACTCCGAAGACGGTAGGTCGAGTCCCGTTCGGCGGAAAGAACTCCAATGTTACCGTGGGACGCACCACCGGCAAGAAGAAGGCTCCGTTCAGCGTCAAAGACGTCAATACTACCAGAAAACAACCTGCTTCTACGATCAAATCTTCTAAAATAACCCCTGCATTCTCTGTTTCTCAAGACATTCCTGCTGAAATACAAGGCACGTCGCTGCCAGACATCGAATGGGCTCCCAGTCCCGAAACCAAGCCTCTGGACGACGATGATCTAGATCTTGATCTTGATTTTGATTTCATTAGGGAGTCTTTCAAGGCGCCTGTTGCTCTTCATTCGGATTTTCCAGACGATCTCCCAGAGACGTTTGTGGTGGAAATGGAAGAGCACCCAGCACGACGGATCCTGGCCTTGAAACCGAGTCAGAACAATAGCTCTGTGCCTGGATACATGGCGCCGACTCGCTCAGCATTGTCTAAAAGGGTGCAGAAATCGGTGGTAGAATTCTCGGATGATGAAATACTGGGGAATCTGCAAGATCAGGTATACTAGGTAGTCTGGCTACTAGGCTGTAGGTATACTAGGCAGAAGGTATACTAGGCAGAAGGTGCCTGCGTACCTGCAGGATCAGGTATACTAGAGGGTAATTGCTAAGGTTTGGCTATGCTAAGACTATAGTTTAACTAGTTTGGCTTATGCTAAGGCTAATATTTAATATAATCGCACGATCACAGAATCGCGGCTTGGTTTGTCAGTGAGGAAGCTGCCAGAAGAGCTGTAGAATTCGGCCCACGATC